>CM067373.1:85893522-86146022 GCA_034401795.1 Chaetoderma sp. LZ-2023a | reverse complement strand
GGAGAGAGAGGGAGGGAGCGAGAGAGGGAGGGATGGGGAGAGAGAAGGGAGAGAGAGAGGGTGTGTGGGGGGGGAGAGGGAGGCAGGGAGTTGAGGTGGGAGAGGGAGGGAGGGAGGGGCTTGGGGTGTGAGGGAGGGAGGGAGGGAAAGCAAGTAGGAAATTGGATGTGTTTAAAGTACTGAGTAGCACGGCACCAGTCACATCACTGACACATTTTGATGACATTCTCATCGTGTGCTCGGCACTTATAAATCTTAAGGCTGATCTAATACGTGATGTGCTTGCTGATTGACTATAGATACGGATAAAATAACTATGGGCGGGTGTACGAATTATGTATGAAACTACGCCCCCTCCACCCACCACAACCCCCACCCCACCACACACCCACCTCTCCCACACTGGCTGGCCTGGCGTTATATATATATATATATATATATATATATATATATATATATATATATATATATTATATATATATATATATATATATATATATATATATATATATTGATATTCAGCAACATTGATGTTGTAACAGTCTCTACGCGCGCCATACAGTGAAGGCTAGCGGTGGCTACTGTATACAACGCGACGTGAGGCGTGATGCTACGCTTCGCTTCGTTTTCACGCGCGTAATGTCGGAGTGGCTATAACTGCCACCTAACGGCAGTAAGGGAAACTAACGGGGATAACTGAAAAAAACTGTGTATATGGAGGGTCAAATACATTGATTCTTTAGCTTGGGACTAATTAGTGTCCTTTAGGTATATTTCAATGGAGGAGTCACTTTATAGAGGTGTACTTTAGAGCAGGTTTAACTGTAGGCCTAGCCTTAAAAAGAAATTATAATAATTAATAATACTGTGGGGTGGATGGGTATTATAAGGGTTTAATATTTGACATGACAAAATTTTGAGAGTCCGACGAATAATATTTCAACAAGAGCAGGAGACGCGCTTAAATGACGAAACATACAGTAACATACAGCGCAAAAGAAAAACACGTGAGATTTTAATTATAGCAGGCGTTGCACGAGCGTTGCGTTGATTGGTTGATTTATTATGCGTAATAATTCGATTTATTATGTGTATTAAATCAACCAATCAATAACGAATACCCGCAATTCTAGCCTTCTGGTTGGTTGATTTATTACGTATAATAAATCGAATTATTATGCATAATAATTCGAATTATTATGCGTATTAAATCAGCCAATCAATAACGAATAAAAGCTATTCTAACCTTCTGAATGGTTGATTTATTACGCATAATAAATCGAATTATTATGCATAATAATTCGCAACGAATAAAAACCATTCTAGCCTTCTGATTGGTCGATTTATTACACATAATAATTCAAATTATTATGTATATTAAATCACCCAATCAATAACGAATACCAGTAATTCCAGCCTTCTGATTGGTTGATTGATTACGCATTATAATAAATCGAATTATTATGCATAATAATTCGAATTATTATGTGTATTAAATCAGCCAATCCATAATGAATAATAGCCACTCTAGCCTTCTGATTGGTCGATTTATTACGCATAATAAATCGAATTATTATGCATAATAATTCGAATTATTACACATAATAAATAGGAACGATTCTAGCCTTCTGATTGGTTGATTTATTACACATAATAAATCGAATTATTATGCATAATAATTCGAATTATTATGCATAATAAATAGGAACGATTCTAGCCTTTTGATTGGTCGATTTATTACACATAATAAATCGAATTATTATGCATAATAATTCGAATTATTATGCATAATAAATACCGAATTGTGACCCTGATGGCCTTCCATATTATGTATATGTATATATATATATATATATATATATATATATATATATATATATATATATATATATATATATATATATATATATTTATATATATATATATATATATATATATATATATATATATATATATATATATATATATATATATATAAATATATATATATATATATATATATATATATATATATATATATATATATATATATATATATATATATATATATATATATATATATATATAAACTAACCAGAACAGTTAATACGGTATCAAATGATCAGAATTATATATCTTAGTACAGGTTTAACGAACCTACTACAGTGCGGTTAGTGAAAACACCTTACAGAAAATGAGAATAACTATAAACATATACAGAAATTATAGCTAGCGGTCCCAGACTGGTATGGTACCTTTTAGTCATCGGGACCGAACTTACGGATACAATATAATTGGAAAAGTACATTTAGCTGAATAATTAAAATGTTAAGTATAGTTACTTGATACTCGGTAGCCATGTTTAAGTTAGGCTATCGTGTTACTGAAATTGATACATCATCCTTTAGTTGACGCGAGTTGATGCATTCTCTGGAAGCTGGAAAGTTCCAGCAGGTTAGTTCCCGCAAACATGATACCCGCAAGAAGCTCATGGCGGGAGTACATCGCTCAGGACTGTAAACACAATGGAATGTCTAACGAGTAGTCAGTAAGAGATACAATAGCAGTACTGCTGTGAAGAAAGTTCCCATACACCGATGGTACGGATGGAAGTTGACAACAACCCGATCACAAGCGGGGGTTGTTAGATGCAAATGAAGATTAATGGTGCTGGGTACGTCAGCCGGTTCTGAAGACGCACTGGGCAAAGTTTACTTGCTGCGGTCGAAACTTAAAAGAACCTGCACGACATCAGTGTGGGGATGGTTGAAATACCACTTTTAGGCGTGGCCGGCAGATCCGGCGAGTCATCCACCAAAGAACATCGGTGTCTCTACATCTGTAGAATCACATATTCGGGCCGTAAAGGCCTCACCGCAAGTTCGTGTTCCGAAGTAGATATTGATACTCATGAATGATAATTAGAAAGTTCCAAATTGCCACCCCCCCCCCCCCCCCCCCCGCAAGTAGGGAGTTACAAAATTGTTTTAGTGCGGTGGGTTGGGTAACTGCTAGCTACGGGAGAAAAACTTACAGAAAGCGAAGTTATATGCGTAATATCTGTCGTACAGGTCCAACCTATTCGGCCCCTGGCCGAGGATGCTCTCGATCTCTGGATCGCGTCTCCTTTTATACTCCCCGTGACGTCACAGGCACAGGCTCCAACCAATCATCATTCGAGCAACAGCCAATCAGCGCGTAGCTGATAATAATGCTGTTGAACGTGCTAGAACATTCTAGAAGTTCTGCGTCCACGTGGTTATGACATCACGGCAATATTTTGAAGATAATCAAGACAGGTTTTCCGTGGATAACTCAGCCATTTCTTAACCGATTTTGAAATGGTTTACAGATTTAAAAAGCCCCTCGAATTCTGGTCTTGATTAATGCCAGATTCAGCGGGAACTGGTAATCAAAAAGGACTAAAAGCGTCACCCTATCTTGGTCGTAAACTACGCGCTCCATCAAAAATAGCATGTAAGTGTGCGCATGCGCACTATGCGCTTTAACGGACTTAGTCGTTTTTACAACGCGATCTCTCCCATAGGCCCATACACGCTTATGGCTCTACCCAGGTTGGGGGCAGTGGTGGGGGGGGGGGGGCGTGTTCAGGGAACGAATCCAGGACGGGTGGTGCGTACCCAACCGGTCGATCCGAACTACATCAGTGTGACTCAGAATACATATCTAAGCATTTATTTAAACCAATATCAATAGGAGAACTATAATTTTCCTTTTCAATAAATGAACATGACCATTATCTGGGGTGATAGAAATGACATCGATATTTTAGTCTTGGAGTGACTGCCGGAAAATATCGAAAATAATTATTCAGGATCCTTGTCTTGAAATTGAGATGGCAAACATCGCCAAAAGATATTACTTTTGAGTCTGAAACACATAAGTTCATCCCACAAATCAGCTCATTAGGAATAATGAAGTTCGCAGAATATTATTTTGGAGTGGGATGGGTGTAATTTCCGAAATATTATAAGTTCATAGAATGTGGTGATTGCATTGTATTAGGTTAATGTCCTGAATCAATAGGTGGGAAATTAGATGTGCTTGATCTGAAATCGGACTGGCAACCCTTCCAGATGAGCCTTCACGCCAACACTGGTCAGTGCCAGACAATGTCTGCAGCCAACCTCACATAATGTCATTAATGAACGGGTCAACCATGGGCATACAAAACGCTCCAAGAACTCAACACAGACTGCTCCCAAGTATGCTATCCATAGCACATCGACTGCTTGGAGAATGTCCTGTATTACTATTCCGGTGCATGACGCTAGAGAGATTTACCGAACATAGTCATATAGCACATTCTGTAAAATGTCAACCATATACCGGTAAACAGCTTCCATCGGCACGGACGATGCAGCATATTAAATTTTGAGATTCAAATAAATCCAGATATCGAATGACCAATAGGTGCTGCAGGCGCTCGAATACAAGTATTAATACTGGCGAAATCAGTTTTGAGGAATGGCCAACACTGAACAACAACACGACCACTCCGTCTCACCACAAGATCGTAAGCATTTGTTTTACGTTTGTTCTATCACTCAAATGTATTTAATAAATTACTGTCATTAAATATGAACAAAGAATGACTCAGTATGTCTAAAACCATATCGATTCATAATGCCACCTGGATGAGTTGGATAGCGCATACAGTCGCGATAATTTACAGTACATGGCTGAAATCGTACTTATAGGTCCAGTAAATCTAACCAGCTGTTCATATGCACAGTTTACAAAGGTTTTCCAGTGTCACGTTTTAAGCAGTATTTTAAATATATTGTCTGAGCGAATTTAGATCTTCCACCATGTCGGGGACTAGCTTAGGTCTGCGAGAGTCTTGCAGAATAAATAATTAATAAATAAATAATAAACTCATTTTAAAACAAATATATAAAATTTTGCGGTTTAGTCAATGTGGCTGTAAAGGCTGACAACGTTCATCTCCCTCCTATCTCTGCTTTACAAGTCCCCTCTTCCTGTCCTCCTTGTTTCTAGCACTCGCCTCTCTCATCTGCCCAGATGCCCTGTGGCTAGCTGCACACGCCTGATTGGCTGACAGCTGGCCAGCCGGACAGAGAGCTTGCATGGATGGAGAGAAAGCTCTGTGCTGAGCTGGTGTCTAAAGCAACCCCTGACTGCTCCGGATGGGGTGGGGTGTGAGAGAGAGCGAGAGAGAGAGAGAGAGAGAGAGAGAGAGAGAGAGAGAGAGAGAGAGAGAGAGAGAGAGAGAGAGAGAGAGAGAGAGTTTATAATTATTATTTCCATATGTCTCGTTACTAATATCTACAATATTAGCTATGAAAGTAAAGTGGCTCTGCATATATACCATCGTCCTATCGCACGGTCTCGCCTTCCTGCTCTGCTCGGATCGAGTACAGCTGAGCGATGTGAGTGGGCTGTTAGTACAATTTCATCTATAGGTAAGGTGAATGCAAAAAATGTTTGGGTCCAGATCCAGCGGCCTCACCCCTTGCACCCCACCCCTTTGTGGACGCTGCATAGGACTCCTTCGGACGCAGCCCTATGCACATCATACTAATATGCGTCCACTCACACATATACTTGCTCTGCTACTTGATAGGGTGGGTGGGGGTGGGGGTGGGGGCGAGTAAGAGTGCGAGTATGATGCCCACGCTTGAGAATCGTCCTAGTGCACGGTATCGCCCTTCCGCTCTGCTCTCGTATCGTATCAGCGGAGCGATGTCAATGCAAGGGCATATGTTAGTACGATGGTGCTTGAGTGTACGCTGTATAGGACTCCTTCGGACGCAGCCCTATGCACATCGTACTAATAATATGCGTCCATTCACATATATAATTGCTCTGCTACTTGATACGTGGGTGGGTGGGCGAGTAAGAGGGCGAGCAAGATGCCCGCGCTCCCGCGCTTGAGCATCGTCCTGGTGCACGGTCTCGCCCTTCCCTCTGTTCCAGTATCGATGGCGCTAGGACTCCTTCGGACGCAGTCCTATGTACAGTGTACTAATATGCATCCCACTTACATATTTTAATAGCGCTGCTTCTTGATAAGGGGGTGGGGGTGGGGGTGGGTGGTGGTGGAGTAAGAGGGCGAGCACGATGCCCGCGCTCCCGCAATAGTTTGAAACTACAAGTATGCGTGTGTTTCATAGTCGCCAAATAAGATCCCCATTGTGATTCATGACTTATTCTCTGACTAATCCATAAATCACGTTAGTTTCATCCATTATAATGTATTAAAAAGAATGATTATGCCGATTATTGGTAATAATTTGATTGAGAGACGCTCCTACATCAGACAGCGACAACTTTCAGTCAGTCTGTAACAAAACTATTCTGTCTTTCGCATTAAATTAATTAAAATAAATCACAATGCGGACTAAAGAACGAAAAGGGTTAAATAATCACGTGACGCGGTGTTTGCGCATGTTTTTTCACTACGCATGCCTAGCAAACCGCTCAGTATTTAAACGACCAAGAGACTCGCGCGTTTATCAGTTGACCGTTGTCTCGCCATAGTAAGAGATCTGTGTCAGAACCTCGCCTTGCTGAAGCTGGTAGCCAACTGAGTAAATCCTCAACATGGTATGTATGCATATTTGACGCTAAATAATAATAATAATATAAGGTGGGGAATTTATATTGCTTTAGCTTTATAAATTGAGTTGTTAAACACCACGAATAAGTGGAAATATTTATTTCAATACGGACGCTGTGGTTACCGTATAGGTTCTGTCTCGGCAAGTTGTTCGAGTCGGCCTTTTTTCGTCTGTACACTGTATAATGAATGGCATCCGAACAATGCCAATTTACGGGGATATGGATAAAACACCGCGTGATTCATCATTCATGTCACGTTAAAATGTGTCATTTATCGGCACCATGTTTGACAAATTCAATCCCAAATCAAAAAACCTATTTCTAATCATAGTCATAGCATCATAAGCATGATAGCGCCCAACGGCCAATACTCCACAAGCACTAGCTACATAATTATTTATGTACGATCTTTATCTGCTTTATTAATTATTAGCAAAACTCGTTTATCCCTAACGCATGACCATTGGCTCAGTTGGCAGAAAATTAGAATCACTTGCTTTGTCAAGTAAATTCTGAATGGCCACAATTATTGAGAAATTGCATTAAGGGTATCCAGTCAACTCGTCCTAAATACAACTCGTCCTACTTTTTACTCGCCCTAGCTAATAGGCTTACACAATGTTGTCCTAGGAGGTATCGTGGTGAAAAAAATAGCGATATATCGTATAGCCTATTTTAAGGTATACTATGAGTACCGAAGTTCGTGAATCTAAGCAAGTAATGCACTCGTGAAAGAAAACTCTTGAACAAATCTGCGCAAAAATTTAACAATGTAAAATACCACTTCCGAATACAAATGCAAAAATTTCAGCACAAAATTTTAATTTTTAAACAAATTCCAAGGATTTGAACTGACCCACCTCACCAGGTTTTGTGTGAAATAGCGGTACCGAATTTCGTGAATTGGTGATTATGCATCTTCAGCTGTCTGGTACATGCTTGTAAATCCTTAAATATCACGGTATTGGTTTTTTGAATGTTTCAACTGCAAATTTTTCCCGTTTTAACCCAAAAACTAGTCCTACAAATGAATGTATAAACTATAAAAGCAGTTGATACATTTGAAGAGAAGAAAAAACCCCAAATGGATGCCGCTTTCGTTAGGTAGTGATGTCACATGAAATTCATAAATATTAATGAGCTGAAGAAATGAACTAACGTTAGGGTCGTTAAAACATGTTCAGCGGGCATAAAGGGAAGATTAAAAAAAAGAATATCGTTAAAAAAAACCATGTGTGCACTTTATGTTAATTTTGACATTTTGGTAAATCATTGATAATCACCCACCCCTTCCTCTAGAGCCTCTCCAATAAAATTTAGACGTGCTACTGTCAATCAGTCTAATCCGACGCGCCGGGAAAATGTAACCAAAGCAGGTGGTAACTTTGGATTGTGAAAATTGCTCATTTTAGGTGATAAATAAGCGCAAGTAAGTAATCTAAAAAAGTGCATTACGGAATCTTGCACTTTTTATCACTACCATCAGTCATTGTATGAAAAGTTTCTTGTTTTGACCGTATTTTGCTCAAAACTTTGTCAAAAGGTTCAGAACTGTCAATCAAAAAGTGGCTACTGTGTAGATGCGTTCCACGCAACGTTACATCATAGAACGAGAGCGATAAAAACAAATTCACGAATTTCGGTACTCACGAATTTAAGCAACTCGACTATATATGAATTCACGTGGGGGTGGGGGGGGTGAATTGGTCTTGGGTTGAGTTGGACTGCACGGTTTGGCTTATGTAGACGTATCGGTTTCGCTCCGAGTTTTCATATCAGTTTTATCTGGTTGACTTCTAATTGGTAAATTTCAACAAAAACTTGAAATTCAGTTGCCAAGACGCTTAAACTAAGACACCGATTGTTAATAACACGAAAATAGAACACAATTAATAATTTCTTGCCGCCTTACCCTGTGGCTTAATGTATACCATATTCATCATTGCGGGAGTGAAATAATTAAATTGGACAACCTAAATATTGCGTACTCCGTTAAAATCATCGTTTATTACATGAAAATTAATACTAAAATTTGTCATTTCATGTCGTCTGTGAAAATATACAAATCACGTGATATTAGGAATGTACTTTAGATCCATAGATATCTAAGGAACCTACGAGCCGTCTAGACGGCGCGCAAAAAGCGTAGTCTGGACGGTTTTCACAAGTTGACTCTACGCGCCGTCTGGACGGCTTTAAGAGCACCAGTTTTCGATCGCTAAATACACAAGCATTACGGGCGTTTTATCCAATCAAACATAGCGTTACATTACGTCAGATGACTGAATTTTATAAATCCACTGTTGATTGGTCAATTCAGTTTATTTACAAATTTCTATGGGAAAATATAAATAGTTTTCTGTGAATGAAATTCCTAGCGTAAAATCGTCAGCGATAGCGTGCCGATTCCTTTATTTAACCGAGTACTCGATTCCCTGATGGCCGGAATCACTTAGTGAGAATGTCTAACCTAATTTATAATTGCGTCGGTAAAATATTACATACAGCTGAAAAGCTACACTGACGCCTACAAGATTTAAAGTGTGCATCCTTATATAGCTTGCCCATTAATACCATTATATCACACCCGTCATTTAGCTTCTAGGGAGATATTGGCGTGCATCTACGGTCTAATTTCTGTTCCTCAATCATCTAGCATGATACCGCATGTTACGGGGCTGCTACTGGGTCAATACGGGCCCGTAACATGCATTATTAAAGTAATGCCAGTCATGAGACATATTAGCAGTTTGAAATCACCTTTGTTGACTGTTCCAGTTTTATTTCCGTTTTCTATTGTTCTTTCATCTTGTAAATGTTTCTCCTCTTTTTTTCTTCAGGATCATATGGCGAATAGCACAGTTATCTGGTTGAGATTTCATGAAAATGATGATTCTGTAATTCTATCTTCTGCACTATTTTATTAACCCCTACCATTCTGTCAATTTAAAATTTTCAAATTAAATTAAAAGAACTGGTGTTCTTGTCTCAACAGATTTGGTGGAAGATGTTGCTGTCGTAGATAGCAACATCATCTACCAAACCAAAGTTGTTAAAAAATGTACACCAGTTTCTATTAGTAGAAGTAGAACAGTACCAGTTTTCCAGGCTATTGGCACATTAAAAGATAGAATATTGACTACCACATATCCCCCTACTATAATATATGTTATAGTAGGGGGATATGTGATGTTTTTTCCAATTATTGGCAAGTGTCTCTCAATACCTAAACCCCACTCGACCATTGATTTTAAATAATTTCACCATGATGGATGTTCAGTAATTTTGAGAGGCTCAGTTATTCAGTAATGGCAAATTGTCATTATAAAATAATTTAAAAGCGTGGAAACTATAGTTTCATTAAAATTAAACTAACTGATAATCTGTAACATCCTATGACGTGCCAAAGATAACAAACGAAATTCGCGATCTTAACTACCGAGAGCGGGTTGCGGTCGCATTTCCGTTTTATATATGACACTGCAGGATGCCGTTTAGAAAGATTTTCCAGCTTTCCCAATCGTTGAGCAGCTCTATAATAATAATGATAATAATAATACCCGATTCCATCTATCCGGGTACTCGCTTAAATAAAGGAATTGCTTCGACATTTTTACACAAACTATTTCATTCACAGAGATCTATTTATATTTTCCCGCATAAATTTGTAAACAAACTGAATTAACCAATTGACAGTGGATTTAGAAAATTCGGCCTGACGTAATGTAACGCTACGTTTGATTGGATAAAACGCAAGTAATGCTTGCATATTTAGCGATAGAAAACTGGTGGTAGCTTGAGCCGATAATACGTCCCGTTGCTCTCGGCGTCTAATTGTCTCTTGTCGATAATGCCCTGTCGGACTGGGTACCTAATTATTTCAAGCCGATAATACACCCCGTCGCTACCACAGGGTTAAATTAATGGCATGATATTCAGTGAAACTTGGGTGGAATGATGCTGTGACAGTAGACTTCAACTTAACAATGCAGCCAAACTTGGCTGGTGGGACCCTAGATGGTGGTCTAGGCTACGGAAATTGAATACAGATTTACTATGGTGATCAGCGTAACAAATGCAGCGAAACTTGACTGGTAGGATCCCATGGTGGTGTAGGTTTCAGAAATTGACTACAGAATTCCTATGGTGTTTTGCCTCGTGTATTGATTGTTGATTGGTAAATTTTTCCTGTGGTCATACAACAATCTGTCACAGGGCAATTTTCCAGATGAGTGCCACATGCCATTGGACCTCTTATTTTGGCTGGCCAGGCCATTACAGGTTTAAACACATTTTCAATGAAATTCTTTCCATTCTTATCTGAATGTTTGTGTTCAACACTAATGCTACATTCATGTTTTCCTCTACAGCGTGAATGTATCAGTGTACATGTGGGTCAAGCCGGTGTCCAGATGGGCAATGCGTGTTGGGAGCTGTACTGCCTGGAACACGGTATACAGCCGGATGGTCAGATGCCCTCAGACAAGACAATCGGTGGTGGAGACGACTCTTTCAATACATTTTTCAGCGAGACTGGAGCGGGCAAACATGTTCCCCGTGCCGTGTTTGTGGATCTGGAACCAACAGTTGTTGGTAAGAATTGGAATATCGGAATTGTTTTCATTGTCTTTCAAGTTTCATTGCTGTGTTTATAATTCTTAATTCCTTTATGTGAGGTAAATCAGTTAACTCTTTAACACTCGAAATTTGTTCAAGAAAATTGATTTTCTCATTAAAAATATCCATATGGGCATTTCTCAAGACCACTGCAGAAGCATCTCCCCTTCGATCAATATTTACCATTGCATTACTTGTTGATAACAACCAATTCATTGTTTGTACTCTAGGGCTAGTAGAATTAAACAGACTCGATTCCTGGAACTGTTTACCTGCCCCAACAAACGGGTACCCGTTACTGTGAATCCTCACTCTTGTGTAAACAGCTAAGCAGGAGTGAATGCCATTTTGTTCTCAAAAATTCAGTTTTAGTGTGTTTTTGTGAAAGCTTAGGCCATCCATAAATTAAGATTTAGTTTCCTGCAAACTGGGTGTAGAAAGAAGATTTCAGTAGGGAGGGAGGAAATTAATTTTTCTTTCAATTATTAATTTATTTTAAAGAGGTGTCATAAATATTTGTTTTCCAGATATTTGACCGGATATCAATTAAATATGGTTGTAATTGCCAAATTTGTTATGTTTTTCATGTCACAATTAGTAAAATGGATTCACATTGCATACAAATGGCATTAAAACATTGTAATTTGTATAGTTTGACAAATGTATGCATGTTTTAACATTTATGCTGGGTAGGAAAAACAAATTATTTTATTCCCGGCCGGGTGAAAACAAAGAAAAATTTCACCCGGGAGGTTTACAGGAAACGAAACTATTTTTTATTTTTGCCTTGGTACCCTTGGATAATTATTCGCCTCCTTATTCGATTTTGAAATACGCGCTGGACTTCCAGGTTGTATTAAAGGAAAGGAACAGGGAACTAGCAGTGCTGTGACTCATTTAGCAATGAATGGTGTCAGGGCATGCGAAAAATTAATTGTGCCCTCATTCAACTTCGGTTGCCCGCATTCTCTGATACAATAAATTGGTACACATACTTGTCTTTTTATGAGATATTGTATGAGTGCTATTTATCAACATTCAGTGACCATCATTCTGAAATTGTATTTGTATTACACAATGATAAGAGATAAAAATCAACAAAGTATGGATTTATAAAAGTTCGAGGCACTAATATTTTTCCGAAGCAAAACGATTTGCATCCTCATGAGGGCATCTGACTTGAGATCAACGTGCCCTCAGCCATTTTCAATTGCATTTGCATCAGGGCACTCATTAAGTTACAGCACTGACTAACATTTATATGCTCTTGAATGACAGCTTTATATAATAATCAACTTATACCCACCAGTGAAAAAATAAATAAACCGGAATAATTAGAATAAAAGCAGCTAAATACCATTAATGGTATTCTGGCAGGAACAAATTAGTGACTAAGTTGGACCCATACACTTGTGTATGCTGAGCGAACAAATAATACCCGCTATAGCCAGTTATATAAGCTCAGTTATATTCGCGCTTAGCTTGTTAGCCACTGCGTCCTACAAGTAAAATACTGTCATAGTTTTAAAACAATTTGACTGAAAGCCGTTTCCAGTGGTAGCATCTACATTGTCACACGAATGTCAAGATATGTATTTTGAAATCATTTTGACCGAAACTTGTTGCTTCCACCAGAAACAGTGACTTTCAAACAATGTATATTCAAAAGGATCAATAATGAATTAGCAGTAGCGAGTTAATTGCTCTACATCGGCGCCTATAGCGAATACTATTCATACCGCTTGCAAAGTTATATTCAGGTGCGTGTTATTCAGGTAGGCCTATACACTACCTGCACACAGTTGACACACGGCGTAGTGAGAAGCACCAGCTCGGTCACTAATTGGCTCCAAGTTAAAGTTCTAGTGTTCCATTAAATATAGACCCTTTTGCACGAGTTACGAGATGCCTGCTGAGTTCTGTTGAATTTACCCAGCAGAGCTCTAGATAAACTTTTCAATAATTGGGTGATTCATTCTTAGAAATTTTGTTAATGTTTTTGGGGGGAATTTAATTGGGTTATTTTAATTAAGTTATACATTATTAGCAATAGAACAGAAATTAATTGGTTAATTGACTCTCTTGGTACTCATAATGTTAAAAATTTATTGGGTGATTGGCCATTTTTATTGGGTGGAAACGCAAAAGCCCTGCTTATCTAGAGCGCTGAATACAATTTCCTGACTCCATAGTCGTAAATATTGAACGTCATATTCGTTTAGTCTTGTCTGTATAAGTCAGGATTTCTCAAACAAAACCAACCCGCCTGCATGTGCAAATAGTCATTTGTCCTCCAGCTCTGGAAGCGTAAACATGCACGCAGGGCGTATGTTCTCCTTCGATCAATACTTACCATTACATTACTCATTGATAATACAGCTATCCTGATAGCTGGCTCTAGGAATCTAGATTTAGAAAGCTTTACTGGCGCCCAACGGCGATGAGGCAGTAATATGAAACTAGGCATTGGTTTACGGTTTTGTAACACTAAAATCTGCTTACGTCGTTCAACCGTATGGTCCGAGCAGGTGATATCACACCCTTTTATTTCTCGGATTATTTGATGAAGGAAATTTTTCATTAATTCACGCATCTTATTCTCCTTCGATCAATACTCGCCATTCTATTACTTCTGATACAAGCTATCCTGGATAGCTGGCCCTAGGACTATAGACTTAGTAAGCTTTACCAACTCCTGGAACCAGGTACTCGGCTCCCAACTGCCGAGTACCCTCTTGCCATGAAGCTCATTCTTGTTTGCATAGCAACAAGAGCTACATGCTTTTTTGTGCAGTTGGAGTCTTAAGTTTCTAAGTCTGTTTCTGTGTAATTGTGATAGCTTTGTGCGCTCTCTAAGGATTATATTGGATTACCATGGATGGAGCCGATGATAACCAGGTTGTATAATTCCATGTTATTCCATAGTTAAGACTTAGGTCTTCAAAATTTCATCTGTCGCATGGTCCAATTTCTGACCCTGAATCTGGGACGTGTGTTAACAACGAAATATGCCAGATTGATCGCCTTCCTTTAACCCCAACAGGCGATCGGCAAATATGAAATAAGGTGTTGGCGTTACAGTGTTTTAACACGAAAATCGGCTGACGTCGTTCTCGTTAAGATCCGAGCGGGTAGCGTCACACCCGTGTTGTCTCAGATTTTTATGTGAAGAAAATGTTTCATTAATTTGCGCATCTGATTCTGGGTGCTGCATACTTTATTGGTACCAGAAAAACTTTGGAATTTTCAAGTTATGCGTGTTATCACGATCTGTTTGCAATGATCGGTGGTTTCAAGATTCTTGATTTAGATGTGTGGTCTGCGGTTTTACGTGTGCTACAGCAGTTTGTTTACATTTTGTTGTTTCTTCACATCTTTTTGGCCTTTGTTAGGAGTATAATTTATAATGATTAGTAAATATAACCCGAATGCTATGCGATATGATTCCTGGTTCCGTTATACATCCTTGATGATCAGTTTATGGGTGTATTATTGCCCGCTTTGTTCTTGTCGTCATAATCAATGCGATCTTTGCTGTAATGTTGCGGGGTGAGGTGCGGTGCCGGGAGGGTTAACAGTTAATTTATGATCAAAATATTTGAAAATTAATTGTCTGCCTTCCAGTCCTGTTTCGTTCCACTTGCTTATTGTAGGTTTGTGCTTATTTATAGGCCAAGCCAGCCCCGCCATCATGTGATGAGTGCCATAAATTTGTGAGAATTCTATTCAAGGACCATGTCTGTTTCCGTTGTACCAAATGTAATCTTGACAGTAGGTGTAACGTTTGTGCAATGTGGTCGGCCGACATGATGGTTAAGTTCCTTGCCCATGGTTAAGTTCCTTGCCCAGAAGGACTTGGCAGGGTCTGATGCGGGGTCAGGTGGTCCGAAAGCAAATCGTGGAGCGTACGTTTCGGCCCTTGGGGCGTTCCACGTCTGCAACTGGAGGTGGCGGAGATGACACCGCCGACGTGGTTTGGTCCTGCTATGCAAGGCTTCTTGCATAGCGTTCTTCCCATACTGTTGTCGTCCCTGCTGCCAAAAGTTGTAGGGCAGTGTGTCTCCGTGTTTGATTCGGACCCTGTCCTTGGACATGGTTCTGTACTGGCCACAGAGGGAGCCGTCTTGTACGCGCCCCCCCCCCCCCCTGGCAGTCCCAGCGGGCTCCAGCCTAATGTGCTCTGTGTCTCTGCAGCCACCTCCGGGTGGTCCAGTAGCGGTGGCCGGTCTGTCAGGCACAGGAGCCGTCCGCCAGGGCAGCGGCTCCGCCCGTGGTTGAGCCCACACCGGTCCCGTGATGGTTGGTTTGCCACCAACCGACACGGTAATGGGTGTGGCTGGCCATGCGTGGTACTCGCCTGGTCCGGCAGTCAGGCAAGGGGTGCCGTTGGCACAAAAGTACAAAAGACGGACATACTCGTTACCGTCGAATGATAGACATCTGTGGATCTGCCATAAGAAGCCATATGGCGCCGCATCCATGGATTCTATCTCTGGTGAATGAGACAAGTGAATGGTTGGCGGCGCCACGTCTGGAATCCATATATCATGAGGTAATTCAAGATTGAGTTTTTTGTATTATGTCTATATCATGTTCATTCATCTTATATATTCATGCTCATTCCCAGGCTAATACATATATATATATATATATATATGCAAAGAGCAGTTAACCCTGTTGGCATATTTGTGTTTTCAGGCGAGATGCATGTTCGTGATGCCAATGTGATTCGGTCCCTTTAACTTGATGGTCCTTTTACTTGTAGGTCTCCATTAGTCAAGTTTTAAGTCTAGCTCTTTCTCCAAGGGGCAAAAGTAGCAGTTATGGCTTGCCCCTTTCCACCAGGTTACTGACAAAATCTGGTGTATATCAGAAGTAATAGAATGGTGAGTATTGATCGAAGGAGAATGAAGGAAATTTCAATTTCCCTTTCGCCGAGATCTAACAATACTCACCATTCTATTACGGACCCAGCCTCTCAACCCCACGGAGGCAAGCCATGGGTTTCTCTTGTTTGTTGGCTATGCAAACAATATGAGCTTCATGGCAGATGGGTACTCGGCAGTTGGGAGCCGAGTGCCCGGTTCCAGGAGTCGGTAAAGCTTACTACGTCTATAGTCCTAGAGCCAGCTGCCAGGGCCAGCTGTATATCAGAAGTAATAGAATGGTGAGTATTGTTAGATCTCGGAGGAAGGGAAATTGAAATTTCCTTCAGACTCCGCCAATCCACTCGCTTTAGCTGTTTTGAAATGATAGTTATACGACCACACGGCTCTTCTCCCTTTTTTGGCATTTGTAAGAAAGAATTAAGAAGCAGACATGGTCGAGCGAGAGGATGTCAACCAGATTGTGTCACTGATGGCCGGACAAGTTAATGGTTGGAGGCTCCACGTCTGAAATCCAAATATGAGGTAATTCAAGATTGAGTTTTTTGTATTGTGTATATATCATGTTCATTCATCTTATATATTCATACTCATTCCCAGGCTAATATATGCAAAGAGCAGTAAACCCTCATGGCATATTTGTGTTTCAGGCGAGATGCATGTTCGTGGCTTGTCTCCCTTTTCTTAGGAGAAAAAAAAAGGGGGGGGGTGGTGCTGGTGGGTGGCAGTGATGCGAATGTGATTCAGTCCCTTTAACTTGATCGTCCTTTTAGGTCTCCATTTGTCAAGTTTATAAGCTCTTTCTCCAAGGGGCAAAAGTAGCACTTATGGCTTGCCCCTTCCCACCAGGTTACTGTCTAAATCTGGTGTATATCAGAAGTAATAGAATGGTGAGTATTGATCGAAGGAGAATGAAGGACATTTCAATTTCCCTTTCTGAGATCTAACAATACTCACCATTCTATTACGGACCCAGCCTCCCAGCCCCACGGAGGCAAGCCATGGGTATCTCTTGTTTGGTGGCTATACAAACAATATGAGCTTCATGGCAAACGGGTACTCGGCAGTTGGGAGTCGAGTACCCGGTTCCAGGAGTCGGTAAAGCTTACTAAGTCTAGTCCTAGGGCCAGCTATTCAGGATAGCTTGTATCCGAAGTAATAGAATGGTGAGTATTGTTAGATCTCAGAGAAAAGGAAATTGAAATTTCCTTTAATCACCATGACTTCATAGTTTGTTGTAAAGTTAAGCATGAGCTGTATAGTTAGGCAAAAATAAAAAATAATTTCGTTTCCTGTAAACCTCTCGGGTGAAATTTTTCTTTGTTTTCACCTGGCCGGGAATAAAATAATTTGTTTTTTTCTACCCAGCATAAATGTAAAACATGCATACCTTTGTCAAACTATACAAATTACAATGTTTTAGTGCCATTTGTATGCAATGTGAATCCATTTTACTAATTGTGGCATGAAAGACATAACAAATTTGGCAATTATAACCATATTTAATTGATATTTGGTCAAATATCTGGAAACCAAAAGAATTTATGACCTCTTTAAAATGAATTAATAATTTTAAAAAACCCTACTGAAATCTTTTTTCTACACCCGGTTTGCAGGAAATAAAATCCTTTTTATGGATGGCCATAGTTGCTTTAAGCTTAAATGCTCGTATTGTTCTATCCTTGCAGATGAAGTACGTACCGGCACATATCGACAACTTTTCCACCCTGAACAACTGATCACTGGAAAAGAAGACGCCGCAAATAATTACGCACGTGGTCATTACACCATCGGTAAGGAAATTGTTGACCTTGTCCTGGACCGTATCAGAAAACTAGCAGACCAATGTACTGGACTTCAGGGCTTCTTGATCTTCCACAGTTTCGGTGGTGGCACTGGATCGGGATTCACCTCGCTACTCATGGAACGACTAAGCGTGGACTATGGCAAGAAATCCAAACTGGAATTCGCAGTCTACCCTGCCCCTCAGGTAACCATGATTAATGGGCAATAACAATAGTAGCTGAACATCATGCCATTTTGAAATTCTACCACTGCCTTAATTGGCTCGGTGGGCCGACCATTTTTAACAGGGCTAGTTATTAACACCTTGTATAGGTGATCCATATGGATCGGTACAACAGAAACTACAGATCCCTGGAATTTTGTATTTATGCGTGGCGTAACACTGCACAGAAAATAAAATGAATAAAATGTTCTGAATGCATCATTTACACCATATTATTAGCCCAAGTGAGCTTATTCTCCTTCGATCAATACTCACCATTCTGTTACTTCTGATATACAGCTGGCCTTGACAGCGGCTCTAGGATTATAGACTTAGAAAGCTTTACCGACTCCTGGGAACCGGGTACTCGGCTCCCAACTGCCGAGTACCCGTTTACCATAGAGCTCATTCTTGTTTGCATAGCAACAAGAGCAATACATGCTTTCTGCAGGGAGAGGATTTTAGTGTCTTTTGTTAAAGAAATCTAAGTCTTTGTCTGTGAAGTGATAGTTTGTGCGTTCTTGAAGGATTTAACTGGATACTATGGAGAATATCGCCGATGAAAACCAGGTTGTATCATTCTTTATTATCCATAGTTAAAAGACGTAGGTCTCTAAATTTTGCTGTGTCGCATGTCCCGATTTCTGACCCCAGAGAATCTGGGACGTTTGCTAACAACGATATATGCCAGGCGATCGCCTTCTTTAAACCCCAACAGGCGATCGGCAGATATGAAAATAGGTGTTTGCTACGGTATTTCTAACACGAATATCGGCTGACGTCGTTCTCCATAGGATCCGAGCGGGTGACGTCACACCCGGTCGCTCGGATGTTTATGTGAATAAAAATTTTCATTAATTCGCGCATCTCGTTCTGGGTGCTGCGTGCTAAAAATGGTACCGGAAACTTTAGAATGTTCAAGTTTACGTGCGATCACGATCGGTTTGCAATGATCGGTGGTTTCAAACTTCTTGAGTAGATGCGTGGTCTGCGGTTTTACCGTGTGATACAGCAGTTTGTTATACATTTTGTTGTTTTCTTCACATATCGTTTGGCTTTCGTTAGGGAGTATAATTTATATTGATTGGTAAATATACCCCGAATGCTATGCGATATGATTCCTGGAGCCGTTACACATCCTGGAGGATCTAATATGGGTGTGTTTTATGCCCGCTTCGTTCTTGTCGTCATAATCAATGCGATCTTTGTTGTAACGTGGCGGGGTGGGGTGCGGGAGGGATACGGTTAATTTATGAGGCAAATTATTTGAAAATTAATTGTCTGCCTTTTATCAGGGTCTCGTTCCGCTTGTAATTGTAGGTTTATGCTTGTTTTAGGTGTCCGCCCTGTAACCTAGACCATAGGTGTAATGTGTGCGCAGTGTGGTCCGTGGATATGATGGTTAAGTTCCTTGCCCAGAAGGACTTGGCTGGGTCTGACGCGGGGTCAGGCGGTCCGAGAGTAAATCGTGGAGCGCCCGGTTCGGCCGGTGGGGGTGCTCCACGTCCCCAGCTGGAGGTGGCGGAGATGGCACCGCCGGCGTGGTTTGGTCCGGCTATGCAGGGTTTTTCTGCATAGCGTTCTGCCCACGCTGGTGTCCCTGCTACCAAAGGTTGGGGGGCAGTTTCTCCCCATGCCTGGTACGGGCCCTGTCCTCGGACAGGGTTCTGGACTGGTTTCCGAGGGGGCCGTCTTGTACGGACCCCTGGCAGTCCGGCCAGAACGCCAGACGGGTTCTGTTTCTCTGCGGCCACCTCCGGGTGGTCCAGTAGCGGTGGCCGGTCCGTCAGGTGTGGGAGCCATCCGCCAGGACGGCTCCACGGTTTCCTCGTCTAGCGACGACTCTTCGGACTCTGTGAAGACGAGGAGGCCGAGGAGGAGAGGTTGCTGCGGCCTGTGATGCCGCAGGTGGAGAATATGGAGGTCGATTCCGTCCTGGACGGAACCGGCCTCCATTTGTCTGGCTTGGCGTAAGCCAGGGCAGCGGCTCCGCCTGTGGCTGATAGTCCAGTAAAACTACAAATTAACCTAGAACAAATTGCAACAGAATTTATTTCTTTTCTGCGGCATTCATGGGACTGCCAGGTGTCACATATCAAAAGTCCGCCAAAATCCCTCGATGGGAAAGTGGGTAAATTCGCATATTTAGCTACCGCCATTATCCGAATAATGAAACTCCCTTACCTGCTTCATTCCGCAAATAAACGAAGTAGAAATGTTGTCTAAGCTCTGAATTTCATGGTCACGGAAGACAGTAAGCAATTGGCAATATTGCCTTGAACCACTTGTACAAATTCTCCAAACCACAGATTAAATATGGTTGTATGCACAGGGCCGGGGTAATTTAAAAAAATTATATTTAAAGTAAGTTTAATTTAGTTTTTCGCTTTTAAAATTTTATCTAAAATAAATAGCATTTTAATTTTCACTTTTATCTCACAATTTGAATAAATTTCTATACAATTCAATCAGAATATGGACATGGATTTAGATACATGCGTTATTTGTAACCAGAGCCTAGAAAATGGCTCACAAACTGTTAAGCTTCGAGTTAAAGGCTGTGACGGTATTAACAATGCTAGCAGAGCCCGTGAAAGCGATGTCATAGCTGAAGTAGGACAGAGTGTTCATGTAAAATGTCGACGGGAGTTCATTGATCCCAAGCGGATTGCCCGTGACGCAGAGAAAATTTAACACTCTCCGCCCGCACCCATGCGAACACTCCGTTCAGAAAGTCCAACATTCAATTTTAGTGAACATTGTTTGCTATGCGGATACCCTGCAAAAATTCAAGATGGAAAGAAACGTGGCTATGATATTTATCCAGTAAGTACTCATGACTTTCAATGTAGTATCGCCGAGGCCTGTGAGCAGAGAAAAGACGAATGGGGCAAACTTGTAGCTGGGCGGCTTGCCTTCACGCCGGATTTATGCGTTGTCAATGCAGTATACCATCAAAGCTGCAGCGTAAATTTTCGAACCATGAAAAATATCCCTCAGCTGCACTCTTCTTGCTCATCCCAAAAACATGGAAGGCCAGAAGACTTGGACAGAGTAAGAGCATTTAGTGCGACAATGGCATTTCTTGAAAATAATGATGATGAGCAGCTGACCCTGCACGACCTCGTTAATAAAATGCAAGAGTATCTCGATGATAAAGAGAATAAAGCATACAGTACAAAATACATGCAGGATAAAATAAAAGATAATTATGGCGATGAAATATTTATTAGCACTGTGAATGGTAAGCCAAACGTTGTTACCTTTCGTTCTAAAGCATCTACTATTTTGACTGACTTCTATAAGGAACAGAAGAGAAAGGATTCTAAATCAGAGAGCATGCTAATCATCCAGACAGCTGCCAAACTGCTTAGACACGATATTAAGTTAATTGATTCATGCACATCATCTGAAAGCTATCCATCAAGGGAGCAAATGAGCGACCCAGTAAAGGCATTGAATTATTTACCAGAGACACTGCGGGAATTATTGCGGATTTTGTTTACTGGAAATGACACAGAAATGAAACGGGCATCAGTTGGACAGGCTATTATGCAAGGAACTCGTCCTAGAGTTATTTTGGCACCTTTGCAGTTCGGGCTGTCATGTGAGATGCACCATAAATTTGGATCTAGATTTATTGTTGACACCTTGTACAAGCACGGATTTGGATGTTCATACGCGGAGATACAGAGGTTTGAGCGCAGTGCATACTTCATGGTGGAGATCTACCACAGCCATTATCAGGCGAGTTCATTCAGTTTGTTGCCGACAATGTGGATCACAATATTTGCACAATAGATGGGCATAATACATTTCATGGAATGGGAATCATTGCATCTGTTACACCAGGAAACCTTTCGTGCAAACTTATTCCAAGGATAAATGTAACAGCTGAAGATATCAAGCAAGTTGGCAAGATCTGTATCAGGAACTTTGACTCTCAGCATACCAGGAACTTCCCATTGCCCTTTAAGGAGTTAACTGCGATGGAACAAACAGACCCAACAGCTGACATTGACATCCTCTGGGATTTCTCTTTGTTTCTGCGTTCAAGGAGACAGTCATGGTCTGGCATGATGCAAACTGTTCACCAAGGAGTTTATCCAGGTAAATCGTCTGTTATTTTCCTTCCGATGATAGATCTAGAGCCAAGTAACATGACCTGCATCTTTTCCACTTTGACTTATGTTTGTGAACAGGCAAACCGATACCATGTTGCACCCGTGATTACATTTGATCAGCCCTTATTTTGGAAAGCTAGGACTATCATAGAGATTAAGCCGAGCTGGAGTCCATTAAAGCAAATTATTCTAAGACTCGGAGGTCTTCATATGGAGATGAGCTTCCTTGGCTGCATTGGTCACTTAATGGCAGGAAGCGGTCTTGCGCCTATTCTAGAGGTAGTCTACGCTGAGAATGCTGTCAAACACATTCTTGGTGGAAAGGCAATTTCTCGAGCAGTTCGAGGACACCTCATGGTTTTTGCTTCTCTCAGTACAATCTTGATTGCAAATGCATACAACCTACCACTACCTACAATTGCAGATGCTGAAGTTGACACAGTAGAATATTCCGCTGCAATGCATTCAAAAGAATTGTTTGACAATGATGATAATGTTGCAGGACATGAAACGATTGAAAGTTCCCTAAATAAAAGTCTGGTTAAAGTTGGAGAGCTCTATGATGACATTATCAAAAATCCGTATGTAGCTACAAGATTGTCCTCGGAAAATGCATTACATGATGTCAAGGACAAACTAGACTCAGAGAAGGTGGTCATGAAAGATAAGAGGACTGCACGACTGGCTTTTGTATATGGGCTTGTCCACACTAAACTGTATTTGATGAACGATTCGGGTCTACATTTGAATTGTTAATTTCGATGATAAAGACCCAATTAATTTTCCTGTTATCATTTCCAAGTTGAAGGTATCTCAGAGAGATAATTACAGATAAAAAAGTTAAATGAGTGCAGAATAAAATTATTTTCATTCAACTAACAGCCACAAATATGAGTGAAATTAGAGCGGGTAAGTGTGACATGAGAATGAGCCAATTTTCAGAGTGCTAAAGAAGCATTTTAAATGAGTTATTTTGGATTTCAGCCTAAACATTTTAAAGAAAAAGACATTGCTTTCTATGAATATGCTCATTTTTGTCATGATTTACAGGAGAAAAACCTTTTTTTTTTCACTTCAAAGTTGTGTGTTATGGTCGTGATGCATTCCGTCAAAAATTAGTATAAATCTCACTTTAGCTTAGTTGCTATTCCTTACCTGTATGGCTGTACTTTTCTATCCAAATACTATCTCTTATATCTTTTGTTCATTCACTGCCACTTGGATAGATTTGATTATTGCTAGATTATGTTTAAATTATGAAAACAAATTAAGTGGTCAACTTTCTGTCAATAAATCACAACCGTAACAGCGGACAAGAAATCCATAAATTTATAGCACGGCTCCAGGATATAAGAAGCAAGCATCACGTGATGGTGTAAAACCGGTCATGTGACACGCCGAGCCTTTTGTTTTTACGGTGATGAGAAAACAATGGCGCCAAAGCTAAGGTAAATGTTCTGTCAACTTTCTGTCGATAAATCACAACCGTAACAGCGGACAAGAAATCCATAAATTTATAGCACAGCTCCAGGAAATAAGAAGCAAGCATCACGTGATGGTGTAAAACCGGTCATGTGACACGCCGAGCCTTTTGTTTTTACGGTGATGAGAAAACAATGGCGCCAAAGCTAAGGTAAATGTTCTGTCAACTTTCTGTCAATAAATCACAACCGTAACAGCGGACAAGAAATCCATAAATTTATAGCACGGCTCCAGGAAATAAGAAGCAAGCATCATGTGATGGTGTAAAACCGGTCATGTGACACGCCAAGCCTTTTGTTTTTACGGTGATGAGAAAACAATGGCGCCAAAGCTAAGGTAAGAAATGTTCTGTCAACATTTTTTACTCCATGTGACGACCAAAACAATCGTCACGACCACGCAAACTATACTTCCTTTAATGAATAGTTCCTATATATTTTTTTAATCCACAGTAGAAATCGATAACCTCACGATTTTATGTCCATATTTAACTCTTGAGCATAGGTCACCGAGTTCGAGACATCAACTACCGTCGCAAATGTAACCTTGACCTTGGTGGTCGTGACGCTTGACGCGCAGTTTTCTCAATCAAAAATCATGACCACAACTCAGAAATTTTGTGTCATGAATAACGGCCATACCGTCGGACGATATATTTCTTTATTTCTCAGAATTTATTGTGTTTATCGCCCTCAAAGCTATATGAAACGAGGATACTAGTTAAAGTTTGGATTATTCAAATCTGCACAGGTTTTATAAGGTTGTTATAGTTTCATCCATAATGTTATTGGGCCCATGCAGTCTGTTTTGGACTCATCAGCACGTTAACAGACCACCTGAACTTGGACCAACAGGAACGGTTTTTAACAGTTCAAGATATGGTTTGAAAGTTCATTGTACATCTAATTGGTTTAAAAAAAATTGAAAATGTCCTTCTTTATATCGTAAAAAACTTAGGCAGCAAGCTATTTCTAAAATCAAAGAGCTGTATTTAGAATGACAAACAAAATGTGTTGCTTCATTCAGCTTAACCCCTTCAGTGATGAATTTCCTTTACCATCATCTTTACATGAAAGGTGCTGTTAGGAATATAATTTGACTGGAAGCCATTGCTGTACATGTACAACTTCATGCATGATATATTGTGACAGTCAATGGCGATATTGTGCAACCCTAGTGGAAGGGATGCTTCCTTGGAAAACCATTCTGCCAATTGTTTCAGCTGTAGAATAAATTACTCTGTATGAATTCCAAACCACATAATCACGTATAATATGTTAGTACAAAACAGCAATGTTAAAAACAATTGCAAATTTGAACAAACGGCAGTAAAGAACAGTATTAAAATTCAAGCAAAGCAAGCTGATAACATACTGAAGTCGCAACGGGAACATTCTTCCATACTGTTTTCTATAATTTTGATCATGTTGCTTGCCATTTATTTATATTAGCATGGCTTCTGTTGTTAGTTCTTTCAAAAGAATGATTTACTGATTGATAGATGCGCCAACTTTACTCTATATCCTTATCCTGTTAACGAAATCGTTCTGTCAGTGTCAAGCATCGCAACCGTAACGACCTTCTTTCGTCAAATGTCAACATCGCAACCGTAACAAAAATGATCAATTCCTGTATTAATTCCTTCTTGTTGTGTTTGCAATCGATTCCCTGCATAATAAGAAGCTATTCAGTTTTCTCGAAGAGACTTTTCTTGTGTGCAAGATTGATAATTGAATAAAAGAATAGAAGTTTGTCAAAAATATGAACATCACAACCGTAACCCCCCTCAATTTGTCCTGCAAAGCGTTGCAAAATTACTTAAAAGTTAAATTTAATGCCTTAATCTTATTCCATGGTATGTAACTTTTGTTTTGTTGCATAAAGGGTTACTTTGGTCGCTTTTCAAAAGATAGTCTCTCATTTTTCATTGTCAAAATCACAACCGTAACTTTCTGACAGCATCTGATATTCTGTTGATTTTTACGCTTAATCCACAAATTACTATCTTCTTTTGATTTTTTTCAGTAGATAGTCATTTTCCTTAACAGAAAACATGTTTAACTTTATTCATACCCATTTCTAAAATCTGACTTTCATGTCACACTTTTGGTCACTTTAGTGTGGACAAGCCCATATGGAGTTGGTTGACATTCTGCGCAAATTCATTAAGGCAGAACGAACTGGTGATTGGAACATGCACCTTCAGACCGTTCGTGAGATGCTTCCATATTTTGCAGCCGCTGGGCATAATCTGTACGCCAAGTCTGCATATGTATATTTACAAAAGATGTTAGAAATACCTGAAAGTCATCTAGATATACACACCAGCTTCCTCAATGGTCATCATGTCATTCATCGAAGTGATAGGTATTGGGCAGGGTTATCTACTGATCTAGTTATTGAGCAGGTCCTTATGAGAAGTGTAAAGTCAAGTGGTGGTCTAACACGAGGTCGTGGAATGACAGAACTTCAGCTTCTTGTTTGGTTGTTGTCTGCCCGCATGTGCAGATGTGTGTAATGCAATGCAAGAGCTCTCTGGGGGTAAACTGTGATTCAAGTGAACAACACAAAGATTCCACACAATCTCGAATAAAGCGTGATATGGATGATACTTACAAAATTCTCAAAATCCTTAGTGAACTGAATCCATTTGGACCAGACCCTTCTCTTAGAGGACTTGTTAGTGGATTGTCTGCACATGAATCAGTCAATGTTGACGATGCTAAAGATATTGGAGAATCAATTATTAATTCGATGTGTGGCCAATGTGTATCAAGCATTTCGTTCCAGAGAAAGAGACAAGCTATTACCTTAGCATCCAAAACATCTCTCAAGATTGATGATGAATGTGTACAAATTGATCCACAACTCCTATTTCAAAGACTCAGTTTAATTGCTACAAATGGATCAAAAGGGAATCCAGCATCTAATTTTGAGTATGAGTTGTGCACTCATCCGCCCGCACTCTTTGATAATTCATCTCTTCCATGGGAAGCAAATAAGCCGGCACTTGCTGATGCATTGTGGAAATTAATTAAAAATGAAGATGCAGTCCTTCCAGATTCTGTCCGCTATGTGCTTGATGGAGGAGCTCTATTACACCGTGTTCCATGGCAGCGTGGAGAGACATTTAAATGTTTGTCAAAGATATGTAAAATATTGCATAAGCAAATATGGAAAGGCTACAGTAGTTTTTGATGGTTATGACCAAGGCCCAGACATAAAAGATGTAACACATAAGAGGCGAACTCGTGGATCAGGCGCAACTGTTGTACTGACTCTGCAAACAGTTGTAACTCTGAGTAAGCCTGATTTTCTTAGTAACAAGCAGAACAAACATCGGTTCATATCAATCTTAAGTTCATCTCTCGAACAGGCTGGATGCTTAACGATAAAGGCAAGCGGTGATGCTGATGTCTTAATTACGCAAACGGCTATCTTGGCTTCAAAGTCAACAAATACTGCTCTTGTTGGAGACGATACCGACCTACTGGTGTTGCTTCTATACCATACTGATATGAATGGCCGTCAGCTATTTTTCAGACCAGAGCCAAAGCAAAATGCAAAGAAACCCCGACTGGAATATCAAAATGGCAAAGGAAAAACTCTGGTTCTGTTTGTGCTCACAGCTGTTATTTATCCATGCTATCCTTGGCTGTGACTCAACATCTAGGCTTTATGGAATTGGAAAATCTGCATCCCTTAGCAAAATCCAGTGCTGCAAAGAACTCTCTCAAATTGCTGAAGTGTTTACAATGAGTAATGCGACTAAAGATGACGTGATAAAAGCAGGTGAGAAGGCAATGTTTATTCTATACAATGGCACTTCAATGGATAGTCTAGTTGCTTTGCGGTACAAGCGATTCAGGGAGAAGGTTGCAAACAGTTCCAAGTATGTTGAAGCACGAGATTTACCACCAACACCCGCATCCGCAAAGTTTCACAGTCTTCGCTTGTACTACCAAATTCAAGTTTGGAGAGGAGATGCTGGAGATATGGATCCAACAGAATGGGGCTGGAAAGTTCTCAACCACCAAATGCTGCCTGTTAAGACTGACATGCTGGCAGCACCTGACGATTTACTGTATTCATTTAGATGCAGCTGCAAAACTGGCTGTGAATCAAAGAGATGCACCTGTAGAAAACATGGGCTCAGCTGCACATCCGCCTGCGAAGACTGTAAGGGTCTCAGTTGCTCGAATTCAATAACGCTCATTGAGGAAGATGACTTGGATAATTGATGCAAGATGAAATTAGTAGAAACCAGGTACCTATGCCATACTATTTCATCTTAGCTTAGCTTAGAAACATAATAAAATATAATCTGTATTGTATCAATATCGATGATGGTATTAGGTAAATTCATGCAAGTGGCATAATACAATACATTTAATTTGTGGAGAATATGTCAATCGTATTCATTTATTACTAAAAAAGTCCAAAAATACCCAGTCACATATATTACATACCGGTTTTAAAGAAATAAAGAAAAATGGATTTTTCGGGTGAAATGGCCCAAATCTGGTAATAATTATGCAAATTTTACCCTTTCCCCTATTGGAATTTGGGAGGACTTTTAATATGCTGTACATGATGGCCCCCTATACACTGGGCGAGGTAAAAAAATTCTGTTGCAATTTGTTCCGGGTTAAAATATTTTTGGCCTAGATTGACTGGACTATGAGGCTAATCTGGTACCGGGCACCGCTTCCGTGACGGTTGGTGTGGCACCAGCCGACACAGTAACGGGTCGGCCGGGCCGGGCGTGGTACTCACCTATCTCGCCGGGTCCGGCAGTCGGACGTGGGGTGCAGTTGGCGCCCGTGTCTGGCTACGGTTCCGCGACTGCTACGGGTCCGTACAGTTTTCCGTGCGGACCTACCCCATGGACCGGAGTGTTTCATGGGGTGGCGGCGGAACCGTGTGGTACCGGAGTGCCTGGCGTGTCAGCCGTGGCTCCTTGCCGGGAGGCCGTGGCTGGCAGGCCAGTGAACACGTCAACGGGTGACGTGTTTGCGGGGGTCTTCATTGGAGATAGATTGGTCAGAGGCTCTAGCGTGGCTAGCCATGGTTGACCCGGCTGGTTTCGGCCACGGCCGATGAAGATGCGCCCCGTCCGATGAAGATGCGCCCCGTCCGTCGATTAGGACGGGGATTTTGCCCGCGGCCCGGATCCAGTCTGTGGGACTGGATCCACGGTTCATAGAATTGTTGGAGGCTATTTATAGCAAACAACTTATGACCAAGGGTCAGCTCCCTGCGGCCTCCAGGGAGGTGCGGGCAAGATGTCGTATTCCGCGGGGTGAATACGACATATGGTGTAGTCCCGTCGGTCACCGAGGATGACCGTCCCGTCGGTCACCGAGGATGACCGATGGGTACTGGGCATTCAGTGCCGGGGCGGGTGGCCCCGGTCCGGCACTTGTGGACAAGGCTCAGGTACACCAAGAGGAAGTCCTGTCACTATGCGATGAGGGTGTGAGGGCAGCTATGAGCGCTGTCAACCACTTGTATCGTCTCCTTCAGTCGGTGTGGGCTGAAGCGGGGTCACACCGCTTTCATGCGTAAATGACGGCCTGGTGCTGTCTATGGACGCATTGACAAGGGTGCAAGCGCGAGTGACTAAATCCAGGAGGCAAATGGTCATTGACCATATGCGTCCGGCTACGGCAGTCAGGGAGCGTCTTCTTGGGACGCCCCTGACAGGGCCTAGCATCTTCGGTGGCCAGGCGCGGGCCATCTTAGAGGATACAGCCAGTATCGCGCAGAATCGGTTAGCGGTCAACCTGCAGCTAGAGCTAGTGCGGCAAGCGCACGCACTAGAGGCTGTAGGGAAACCGCTAGCGGGACAACCTTCAAAGAAGCATAAGGGCAAGGCGAAAGCTAAGCCTGTTGCGACTTCTGCTTCAGCTGGCTTTTCTCAGCCGCCGCCGGTGAAGAAAGCCAGGAAGGTTGTAGAGGCGCCTACCCTCCCCAAGGTTGCTCCTGACCGCCCTAGAGGCGGGAAGGGTAAGGGTAAGTCCTCAAAGGGCGGACAGAAGGGGCCGGATCGTACCTGAGGGTACGAGAGCTCCCTTCATATCCGTCTGGACCGCGCCTGTGCGACAGGAACAGCGGTGCCAGTTATACCCGTCGTGCCTAGAACGAAATGGGTCTCTCGTTAAGAAAGAGGGGGGAGCGGACTACGAGCCGGACAACCCCGTTAGACGTCGAGGCGTCTATGGTGGGTGGAAGGCTCATGCGTTTTGTCGATGCCTGGCGAGGTGTGACGTCAGACAGTCTGGTCCTGGGATGGTTATCCCAGGGTTACATGCGGAGTGGTGGGACTTTCCACCACAAAATCTGTCTTTGGCACCTGTCTGGACACCCGTACCAAGGGAGCCAGACAAGTTAGAAGCCGTTCAAAAGGAAGTGTCGGGTTTGCTTCTGAAGGGAGCAATAAAACCAGCAAACCGAAACACTCCAGGTTTCTATTCAAACATGTTCCTTGTCCCCAAGAGCACGGGGATGGAGACCCATACTCAATCTCAGGCCATTAAATTGGTTTATCCATACGCCTCGGTTCCAGATGGAAACGCCGAGGTCGGTAATGGCGGGATTGAGGAAAGGAAGGTGGTGTGTATCGATCGATCTGAAAGATGCATATTTCCACATTCCGATCAATCGGAGTTGGCACAGGTTTCTGAGATTTGCGTTTCAGAATCAAGTATGGGAGTTTACAGTTCTCCCGTTTGGCCTGTCGACAGCTCCGAGGGTTTTCACAAGAGTGGTCCTTGCGGTGACAGCGTTTCTCAGAAAAGAGAACGTGGCGCTACACACCTACATAGACGACTGGCTGCTCAAGGCAGACTCGGCAGCCAGGTTGAACGTGGATACTGCTCTGACTCTGAAGTTACTTTCAGATCTAGGCTGGATAGTCAACGAGGAGAAATCCGAGTTGACACCCACTCAACATTTCGTTTATTTGGGGATGCGATTCGACCTCGAGGAGGGCAGGGTTTACCCGTCAGAGCCCAGAGTGGTGTCTCTGTTAGCCATCCTCGGGAGTTTTCGAGTGGGAAACCACATTCAGGCGAGGCGGTTCCTTCAGATGCTGGGCATGATGGTCTCCATGCAGCAGGTTATCCCGTACGCTGCTCTAATGCGAAGACCTATCCAGTTGTATCTGATGTCTCTGTGGAAACAGAGAACAGAACCCCTGTCAAAACTGGTGCCAGTTTTGGAGCCGATAATATCGCATCTTCTATGGTGGAAACAGCGTCAGAATCTCCTAATAGGGGTTTCGCTGCACCTATCCCACCCCCAGCTGTCCGTTTACACGGATGCATCGCTGGAAGGGTGGGGTGCCTGCCTGGGAGAACACCAGGTCTCGGGCACATGGACTCTCCCGGAGAGTCAGCTGCATATCAATCTGTTGGAAATGATGGCAGTGGAACTGGCGTTGGAAGAGTTCCTTCCGATGATCAGGGGCAAGGTGATATTGATACGGTCGGACAATTCGACAGTAGTATCATATATAAATCGCCAAGGAGGGACCAGGTCGCCCACCCTGTGCATCAGGGTGTGGCACTTGATTCAATGGTGCAGGAATTACTCGGTTGTTTTGAAAGCAGCTCATATTCCTGGCCGATTGAACATTCTGGCGGATGCTTTGTCTCGCAGACAGAGAATCCTGCCAACAGAATGGTCCCTCAACCCTCCAGTTCTACGACGGATCTTCGAGCATTGGGGCAAACCCAATGTGGACTTGTTCGCCACAAAGGAAAATGCTCAAATCATGATATATGTCTCGCCGATTCCAGATCCAAATGCCGTCGATACAGACGCTCTGGCGATAAGCTGGAGAGGGATGCACGCTTACGCGTATCCGCCCACCATTCTTCTACCGAAGGTATTGGTGAAGGTCAGGGAGGAACCGTGTCTGGTCCTGCTAATAGCGCCGTATTGGCCGAGCAGGGCGTGGTTCACGGATCTTCTAGATCTGCTGGTGGAAAATCCTGTGCAGTTGCCCGAGATTCCGAACATAATCTCCCAGGCCAAGGGACGCTTCCTACACGAGCGTCCCGAAATGTTCAAATTGACTGCGTGGATGTTGTCAAACAACGTTCCACGTCGGAAGGCTTTTCTCGACAGGCTGCTGATTTCATCGCGGCTGCGAGAAGGAGGTCAACCTTCAAGTCATATAACAACAAGGTTAACAGATTTGCAGACTGGTGTGAAGAAAAGGGTATTGATACCTTTCAATCCACTATTCAGCAAATAGCAGACTTTCTCTGTGAGCTGTTCTTTACAGGACTAGCTCCCGTCACAATTGCTGGATACAAGTCAGCTTTGGCATCAGTTATCCCTTGTCTAGCCAACAGGGATAGTCCAGAGGTGGCCCAGTTAAACGTGATGTTGAAGGGAATGAGCAATCTCCGCCCGAGACAACCGGTAGTCATTCCAGCCTGGAGTCTATCTTTAGTGCTTAATGTACTGGCCAAGCACCCATTCGAACCGTTGCGTTCGGCTAGTCTAAAGCATTTGACTCTAAAGGCGGTCTTTCTATTGGCAGCTTCCTCAGCTAGAAGGCGCAGTGAGATCCATGCGCTTTCGGCAGAGAGGAACCGATTTATTGTTTCTGGAGAAGGTCTGCGTCTTCTGCCAAGAGCAGAATTTATGTCAAAGAACCAATCTTTGAGATATCCCGGCAAACCGATCATTATACCGAAGTTAACCAGGTTTGATCGTGATGCCAGTGTCTGGTGCCCGGTCCGTGCTTTGACTAAGTACAAGAAACGGACTGACTCGTTACGGTCGAACGATAGACATCTGTGGATCTGCCATAAAAAGCCTTATGGCGCCGCATCCATGGATACTATCTCTCGGTGGGTGGTTGAATGCATTCAGACTACTCATGAGATGGCGACTGGGCACCAGGTGCAGGGCGTAAGGGCACACGATGTTAGAGGAATAGCCGCCTCGACCGCCCTTTACAATGGTGTTCCGTTAGAGGACATCATGGCCGTTGCACAATGGCACTGTGAGTCCTCATTTACGGATTACTATATGAGGGATGTGTCAGACTCAGCCAATCCACTCGCTTTAGCTGTTTTGAAACAATAGTTAGTGACCACACTGCTTTTCCCCTTTTTTCACTTTGGTAAGAAAAGAACCTAAAGCAGGCATGGTCAAGCGAGAGGATGTCAACCAGATTGTGTCACTGATGGCCGAACCGGTGTATGGTTGTAGGCGGTACGTCTGAAGTCCTGTTATCATAAGGTAATTCAACAAGTGAGAGTTTTTTGTATTATGTATATGTATCATGTTCATTCATCTTATATATTCATGCTCATTCCCAGGCTAATACAAGCGATATGCAGGGAGTAGTTAACCCTCTTGGCATATTGGTGTTTCAGGCGAGATACATGTTCGTTAGTTCTCTCCCTTTTCTTAGGAGGAAAAAGGGGGGGGGGCCTGTGACGCGAATGTGATTCGGTTCCGTGAACTTGACGGTCCTTTTAGGTCTCCGTTAGTCAAGTTTGAAGTCTAAAATCTTTCTCCAAGGGGCAAAATTAGCATGTATGGCTTGCCCCTTCCCACCAGGTTACTGATCAAATCTGGTGTATATCAGAAGTAACAGAATGGTGAGTATTGATCGAAGGAGAATGCAGGAAATGTCAATTTCCCTTTCTCCGAGATCTAACAATACTCACCATTCTGTTACGGACCCAGCCTCCCAGCCCCACGGAGGCAAGCCATAGTTTTCTCTTGTTTGGTGGCTATGCAAACAATATGAGCTCTATGGTAAACGGGTACTCGGCAGTGGGGAGCCGGGTACCCGGTTCCCAGGAGTCGGTAAAGCTTTCTAAGTCTATAATCCTAGAGCCGCTGTCAGGGCCAGCTGTATATCAGAAGTAACAGAATGGTGAGTATTGTTAGATCTCGGAGAAAGGGAAATTGACATTTCCTGCAGTCTCGGGCACATGGACTCTCCCGGAGAGTCAGCTGCATATCAATCTGTTGGAAATGATGGCAGTGGGACTGGCTTTGGAAGAGTTCCTTCCGATGATCAGGGGCAAGGTGATATTGATACGGTCGGACAATTCGACAGTAGTATCATATATAACTCGCCAAGGAGGGACCAGGTCGCCCACTCTGTGCATCAGGGTGTGGCACTTGATTCAATGGTGCAGGAATTGCTCGGTTGTTTTGAAAGCAGCTCATATTCCTGGCGGATGCTTTGTCTCGCAGACAGAGAATCTTGCCAACAGAATGGTCCCTCAACCCTCCGGTTCTGCGACGGATCTTCGAGCATTGGGGCAAACCCAACGTGGACTTGTTCGCCACAAAGGAAAATGCTCAAATCATGACACATGGCTCGCCGATTCCAGATCCAAATGCCGTCGATACAGACGCTCTGGCGATAAGCTGGAGAGGGATGCACGCTTACGCGTACCCACCAACCATTCTTCTACCGAAGGTATTGGTGAAGGTCAGGGAGGAACCGTGTCTGGTCCTGCTAATAGCGCCGTATTGGCCGAGCAGGGCGTGGTTCACGGATCTTCTAGATCTGCTGGTGGAAAATCCTGTGCAGTTGCCCGAGATTCCGAACATAATCTCCCAGGCCAAGGGACGCTTCCTACACGAGCGTCCCGAAATGTTCAAATTGACTGCGTGGATGTTATCAAACAACGTTCCACGTCGGAAGGCTTTTCTCAACAGGCTGCTGATTTCATCGCGGCTGCGAGAAGGAGGTCAACCTTCAAGTCATATAACAACAAGGTTAACAGATTTGCAGACTGGTGTGAAGAAAAGGGTATTGATACCTTTCAATCCACTATTCAGCAAATAGCAGACTTTCTCTGTGAGCTGTTCTTTACAGGACTAGCTCCCGTCACAATTGCTGGATACAAGTCAGCTTTGGCATCAGTTATCCCTTGTCTAGCCAACAGGGATAGTCCAGAGGTGGCCCAGTTAAACGTGATGTTGAAGGGAATGAGCAATCTCCGCCCGAGACAACCGGTAGTCATTCCAGCCTGGAGTCTATCTTTAGTGCTTAATGTACTGGCCAAGCACCCATTCGAACCGTTGCGTTCGGCTAGTCTAAAGCATTTGACTCTAAAGGCGGTCTTTCTATTGGCAGCTTCCTCAGCTAGAAGGCGCAGTGAGATCCATGCGCTTTCGGCAGAGAGGAACCGATTTATTGTTTCTGGAGAAGGTCTGCATCTTCTGCCAAGAGCAGAATTTATGTCAAAGAACCAATCTTTGAGATATCCCGGCAAACCGATCATTATACCGAAGTTAACCAGGTTTGATCGTGATGCCAGTGTCTGGTGCCCGGTCCGTGCTTTGACTAAGTACAAGAAACGGACTGACTCGTTACGGTCGAACGATAGACATCTGTGGATCTGCCATAAAAAGCCTTATGGCGCCGCATCCATGGATACTATCTCTCGTTGGGTGGTCGAATGCATTCAGACTACTCACGAGATGGCGACTGGGCACCAGGTGCAAGGCGTAAGGGCACACAATGTCAGAGGAATAGCCCCCTCGACCGCCCTTTACAATGGTGTTCCGTTAAAGGACATCATGGCCGTTGCACAATGGCACTGTGAGTCCTCATTTACGGATTACTATATGAGGGATGTGTCAGACTCAGCCAATCCACTCGCTTTAGCTGTTTTGAAACGATAGTGACCACACTGCTCTTCACCCTTTTTTCACTTCGGTAAGAAAAGAACCTAAAGCAGGCATTGTCAAGCGAGAGGATGACAACCAGATTGTGTCACTGATGGCCGAACCAGTGAATGGTTGGAGGCGGTACGTCTGGAGTCCAATTATCATAAGGTAATTCAATAGTGAGAGTTTTTTGTATTATGGATGTGTATCGTGTTCATTCATCTTATATATTCATGCTCATTCCCAGGCTAATACATGGAATATGCAGGGAGCAGTTAACCCTCTTGGCATATTTGTGTTTCAGGCGAGATACATGTTCGTGAGTTCTCTTCTTAGGAGGAAAAAGGGGTGGGGGGGCGGTGATGCGAATGTGATTCGGTTCCGTGAACTTGACGGTCCTTTTAGGTCTCCGTTAGTCAAGTTTGAAGTCTAAAATCTTTCTCCAAGGGGCAAAATTAGCATTTATGGCTTGCCCCTTCCCACCAGGTTACTGATCAAATCTGGTGTATATAAGAAGTAACAGAAGTATTGATCGAAGGAGAATGAAGGAAATGTCAATTTCCCTTTCTCCGAGATCTAACAATACTCACCATTCTGTTACGGACCCAGCCTCCCAGCCCCACGGAGGCAAGCCATAGTTTTCTCTTGTTTGGTGGCTATGCAAACAATATGAGCTCTGGTAAACGGGTACTCGGCAGTTGGGAGCCGAGTACCCGGTTCCCAGGAGAAAGTAAAGCTTTCTAAGTCTATAATCCTAGAGCCGCTGTCAAGGCCAGCTGTATATCAGAAGTAACAGAATGGTGAGTATTGTTAGATCTCGGAGAAAGGGAAATTGACATTTCCTTCATTCCGTGGCGACCGCTGTCGCGTGTCCATCCATCGTCCATCAACTTTTTCTTTACACAACTTCTCAAGAACCACGGCCTATTTCAATTATATTTGGCCGGAAGCATCATTGTGGCATAGAGATCCAAGTTTTTCAAACAAAGTCGATCGGCCATCTTGGATTTTGGCCAATTTTTAGAAACGTCAAAATCTCAACCGCTTGGGGGATTGATGCAAACCTCATGAAATATGATCTATGGCAAGTGCTGAACCAAGTTTGTTGAAGTGAACTTGATTGGCCAAATGATTCAACGGCCATCTTGGTTGACCTAGATTTAGCGAAAACGACCTCCAGAACCGCAAAAGGGACGGGCCAAAATTAGGCAGATATGATTAGAGATTAAGGGCCATGAAAGTTTATTCAAGGGAAGTTGATCTGTAAAAAGCATGGCTGCCGTGGTCCAATCAAAATATAGCGTGTTTGGTGGCCATATTGGATTTTTAAGCTCACCTGGCCTTTAGGCCAAGTGGGCTTATGCCGTGGCGACCGTCCGTGTCCATCTGTCAATTTTTCTTTCAAACCACCAACAATCACTGGGCCGATTTCAATTATATTTGGCAGGAAGCATCCTTAGGGCATAGGGATACAACTTTGTTCAAATGGAGCCGATCGGCCATTGTGGATTTTTGCCGATTTTAGGAAACTTCTTTAAAAATCTCCGAATTTAGTTTAGTGAATCGAGTCAAAACTCATGAAACGTCTAGGGAAAGAGGTAAGCCAAGTTTGTTCAAGATGACATGATTGACCAAATGGTTCGGTGGCCACCTTGGATGACCTAGTTTTCTTCAAAACCACTACTCCCCAATCGCTGAGGGATCGGGTCGAAATTTGGGAGATATGATTAGGGACTTAGGGCCATTAAATTTGTTCACGGGCAGTTTATCCATTAAAAAACATGCCTGCCGACTGCCGTGGTCCAATCAAATTGTAACGTGTTTGGCAGTCATATTGGATTTTTTTATTTGGGTTTTGAGGCCGAAATTGGTTCTATTTATGTTTTTGGGTATTCTGAGCTCAAATTAACCATTTTCAAAACTGTCGGATAAACAATTTCGCGGCTATCTTGGATTTTTTCCCCGCTGAATGCGCCCACCCATACTAAAGCAATGGGAAATTTAAAATGTCTTCTAGAATTACTAGGCCGATTTCAGTTGTATTTGGCAGGAAGCATCCTTAGGGCATAGGATCCAAGTTTGATCAAATTGCGGCCGATTTTAGGAAATGTCTTTAAAAAGCTTCTTCGAGACTGCTTGTGGAATCGGGTCAAAACTTACGGTATGACTTCATATAGGGAAAATTTTCCCGAAAGTGACTTCTCCAGAACCGCTGAAGGGATCGGGCCAAAATTTGGGAGATATGATCAGGAACTAAAGGCCATTTAAGTTTGTTCAAGGGACGTTGCTCCGTCAAACCATAGCACCCATGGGCAAATCAAAATGTACCGTGTTTGACGGCCATATTGGATTTTATTATTTGATGGATTTTGAGGCCAAAATTGTTTCTAGAAACTGTCGGATAAACGGTTTGGCAGCCATCTTGGATAATTTTTTTGTCAAAAGCTCCCATGCTAAAGCAATGGGAAATTTAAAATGTCTTCGAGAACCGATTTCAATTATAATTTGCAGAAGCATCATTAGGGCATAGAGATCCAAGTTTGTTCAAATGAACCCAATTGGCCAATTTGCCCGGGAGGCATTTTTGATTTTGGCCGATTTTAGTAAACGGCTTTAAAAATCCCCGAAACAGCTTGGGGATTCTTCATCTAGGCCAAGAGGTAAGCCAAGTTTGTTCAAGAAGACTTGATTAACCAAATGGTTCGGCGACCATCTTGGATGACCTAGTTTTCCCGAAAATTACTACAGAACTGCTGAAGGGATCTGGCCGAAATTTGGCTGGTATGAAAATGTCCACAAACTCATTAAAGACTACTAAGCCACCCACCAACAATTTTTGACAAATTGATGGTGGTCCAGTTGAGCAACACAGGCTCCTTGGGCCTCTTGTTTTATTTGGATTTTGAGGCCAAAGGGGTTTTAGGATTTTGGGTAATCTGATCTCAAATTTGCAATTTCCGAAATTGGCGGATAAACGGTTTGGTGGCCATCTTCGATCATTTTCCCGCCAAAAGCTCCGATACTAAAGCAATGGGAAATTTTTAATGTCTTCTCGAGAACCACTGTGCCGATCTCAACTATATAGCGGATGCATCCTTATGGCATAGAGATACAAGCACATAATGGGGCAAAATTGCAACATTGGTCTAACTGATTTTCGCTGGTGTCGGATTGAATCCATAGAACTGTAATTGAACATGAAAAAATTCTGGCCCTTAATGCTAACTATTTTTGTGGCGTGGCGACTGTCCGTCCATCTGTCTGTCTGTCCATCCGTCCGACAACTTGCTTAAAAAGCGTATCCTAAACCGCTTGTCAGATTTTAATCAAATTTGGCTTGAAGGATCCTATGGAGGTAGGCTCTAGAACGCTATTCAGATTTTTGATTTTTCAATTTTTGTGTCAAATAATGTCAAGACGCATCTTTTTTTGGTGAAAATCTTATCAAAAAATTCCACAAGTTTCAAAACATTTCATTAATTACTTGGCAGATTTCAACCTAACTTGACTGAATGGACACTATGGGTGCAGGCTTGTGAACTTGTATACAGAATTTTTATTGGTACATTTTTGGGGTTAAAATCTCATATTTTATGAATAATTTACCGGAAATGGATTAAGACACTACTCTTCATTAACTGCTTTGGTGATTTCAACCAGACTTGGATGGGAGAAGCCTAGAAGTTGTACACAGAATTGTGAAATCAGTTGGAAGGGCCCTAGGTCGGTAGGCTTCAGAACGCATATACAAAATTTTGATTGGTCAATTTTTTGTGGATTTTCCAGAAATATTTTACATGACTAATTAATGGCCAAATTTCCATGAAGCATGATCCTATAGAGTATTTTGATTGGTAATTTTTTTTTGGCACCCTCCTTGGACTTTCCACAATTTTCAGAAGGCTTTAAATCGCTACCGCTCGATATCAAACACATTTGGGTGGAACAACGTTATGATGATAGGCTTCAAGAAATCGAATAAGAATTGTTTGGTCAATTTTCTTGGTGGCCATCTGGGATTTTCCAAAAATTAGCAATGTATTTAAATGCAAACGGTTCAAATGCTAATGGTCCAGGTGAGTGCCACAGGCCCTTGGGCCTCTTGTTTATTTTTCACTATTCATGTAATGAACTACAAAAACCAAGTATCCACAAAAAGCTAAATTCCATAAGAACGGGAACTAAATATATAACACATACCTCGTTGAATTATTTATTTTCTAATCAGTTGTGGTCAATATTAGTCTTAGCTCATTAATGATAATGAATCATCTCGTGGAAAAATATTCAAAATTATATCTCAATTTCACTAAATAATTTAAAAACAACTACATAAATGGACAATATCAATTAATTCATGTGTCATCTATCTATTTTACACTACACAAACATGTAAGACAGTAATTTGATTAATGAAATTAATCTTAATTATTACCTTTTACTAATGTAATTAACCATATTACTAAATTTACAAAAGAAAATGGTTTTGTACAGCCGGAAAATCTTTGCCACTAATTTTAGAGGGTGTGGATTTCCTAATATTTATATGCCTGAAGGTGGATATCATGAGACTATAAAAAAGGCATATTAATAACAATGTTTAGCCGGAATTTGGTGCACAGTTTTTTGTCATTTGACAAAATGTGAACATATTTCTTTCACAAACGTATGGTCTTGAATTAATAACTATTAATTTACAAAATATTGTAATGAATACACACCAATGCCTTTTATATAGACCATGTTTTCATATCATAAAATCTGTAATTAGACCACTGCTGGTATTTGCTAACCAATATGCACTTGGGAAGACACAATACATATCAAATTAAAGCCTATCATTGTGGCTTGCACTGAGGCGACTTTATTTAAGGGGAATTTCTATGGCTTATTTAATCTGAACATATGCAAGCACAATCTTTTGCCTTGCACCATGAAAAATCACATTCCTCTTTCTATTTCAAAGCAACATAACTACAGTTTATTTTCAACAAAATATGGTAAACCTATATATTTTAAGGTTCCTTGCACATTGTAGCGGCAGGAAACAGTTGTTCATAAAATCACACATAAATGCACTAAACCTGGCGCGGTAACTCGTCCTATGAAAATTGGGCGTGACCAAACTTAGATGCTACAAGCCGGTGGTCTTCTTGGATTTGGCCGACTTAGCAACGTTTAAAAAAATCTCCCAAACCGCTTGGGGAATCGATGTAAACCTCATGAAATATGGTCTAGGGCAAGAGCTGAACCAAGTTTATTTGAGGGAACTTGATTTGCCAAATGCTTCGACGGCCATCTTGGGTGACCTAATTTTCGCGAAAACGTCTGCAGAACTGCTGAATGGATCGGGCCAAAATATGATATGTCAAAAACACATGTTCGCCATGAATCAATCGGAATTTAGCATATTTAGGCGGGGGGGTAGGGGGTTGGATCTCGTATTTTCTGCAAAATTATAAGAAAATCATAAAAAAGACTACTTATTAACCACTGAGCCAATATTACACTTTCGCAGAAATTTGATTGGTAAATTTTTCCAATGGTATCGTTTTGTTCAATTATGCCAGTGGCCAATAATTCCAGGTGAGAAGGGCCCTCTTGTTTTATAGGATAATTAATCATCAGTAAATCCAAATGTTTGCTTAGTTAACAGGGCTCGTACAAATTTGAAAAGCACTTAAATTTTGGCATCAATCCTTGAAAGTGCTTGAATTTGAAATTTGTCGTAAGGTACTTGAAAATTTGAATAGATGGATTTTATGGTGGTTAGGCGCTAGAACTTCAGAATTTTGATTGATCAATTTTTTGGGCGGAAATGGTCAAATGGCCTTGGCTGCTTGACATATTTAAAACAAATTTGGCTAGATGTATTGTATCATGGTAGGCTCTAGACCATTGATTTTATGCAAAATCCACCATAAATGAATGATCAAAATGCTACTCCTCAGCTGCTTGACATATTTCAACCAAATTTTATTAGTTGGGTTCTATGGTGATAGGCTCTAGATCTATTCAGAATTTTAATTTGATCAATTTTTTGGGTGAAAATCTTAGATTTTAGGAAAAATCTAGCGGAAATGGTCAAATGGCCTTGGCTGCTTGACATATTTAAAACAAATTTGGCTAGATGTATTGTATCATGGTAGGCTCTAGACCATTGATTTTATGCAAAATCCACCATAAATGAATGATCAAAATGCTACTCCTCAGCTGCTTGACATATTTCAACCAAATTTTATTAGTTGGGTTCTATGGTGATAGGCTCTAGATCTATTCAGAATTTTGATTTGATCAATTTTTTGGGTGAAAATCTTAAATTTTATGAAATTTACCAGATTATCAACGCTGCTTCTTAGTTGCTTGACATATATCAACCAAATTTGACTAGATTGACCCTATCATGGTAGACAAAACATTTAATCAGAATTTTGATTGGTCAATTTTTTTCGTGAAATTTCTGACAAATGTACCGGAAATTATCAAATTGCTACTCCTTAGGCGCTTGATATATTTCAACTAAATTTGGCTAGAGTGACCCTATCATGGTAGACTAGAACTTCTATTGAAAATTGTGATTGGTCAATTTTTCGGGTGGCCATCTTGGATTTTCTGAATTATCTGGTATCGATATAAATGCAGATGGTTCAAATGCTACTGGTGAGCACCACAGGCCGTTGGGCATCTTGTTTCATTGACTGGCTGGAACCTAACGTTCAATCTGATTGTGTGATCAGTGTCCATCATTAATTTCCCACTTAATATCGTCTGTACTGAATTCGAATTTTTATTGTCTTGTTACTTCTGAATTTGAAGTAGGTATGTCAGTTCAAGTGCTAATGGGTGAAATGCTAATGGCCCTTGGGCCTCTTGTTCCATTTATAAGTTCTTTTAGATTTCACGATTGGTTAATCTAAACTTGAATACATGGTTACTTGTAATATTACGAAGCAGCATGATAGCATTGAGGTTACAAGGTCATTTAATTCTGTGGAATTGTCAGCTGGAATGACTGGCTTGTTTGGGTGTGTATTTAAATAGGCATTACGATATGTAGTTTTTCAAGTTTCTGTTTCTCCGTAAAAAGCATTTTACAAGACCAATACCGAATGATGTTTCACTCATTAGATATAAATTTGCAAAAAAGTTCTTGAAAAATGTAAATAACATACATTCACTAAACTGACATTTAATTTGTCTCAAATCTTGATTATTAGTGTCAATTTACAGATAAAGAGAACTTTCTTTTGTAAATTTATAACTAATGTCTGGCTCGATTATAAAGCCAGTCATTCCAGTTCTAAAATTAGAGAAATAGCCATTTGGCCGGCAAATCAAATTCCTTAAGGCCACAAGCAAAGGCAGGTTCTGGCTGATGTGACTATTAAAAGCGTTATCATCAATTAGTCCACACATGGTCATCAATTTGCATTTTGACAATGCAGACTGAGACTTGTCATCCAAGACACACCAAACTAGTGACATAACATTAATACATTCTGTGTTTTCTCTTCAGATATCAACTGCGGTCGTAGAGCCATACAATTCCATTCTGACCACGCATACGACATTGGAGCATTCTGATTGTGCGTTCATGGTTGACAATGAAGCCATTTATGACATCTGTCGTCGTAACTTGGACATCGAGCGTCCTACCTACACCAACCTAAACCGTCTCATTGGCCAAATTGTAAGTTCCATCACAGCATCTCTGCGATTTGACGGCGCTCTAAATGTGGATCTGACCGAGTTCCAGACAAACTTGGTGCCATACCCACGTATCCACTTTCCCCTTGCTACATATGCCCCAGTCATCTCCGCTGAAAAGGCATACCATGAGCAGCTTTCTGTGTCTGAGATCACAAATGCCTGTTTTGAGCCTGCTAACCAAATGGTAAAATGTGATCCCCGACATGGCAAATACATGGCTTGCTGTATGCTGTACCGCGGTGATGTAGTACCAAAGGACGTGAATGCTGCTATTGCAACCATCAAGACCAAGCGTACAATCCAATTCGTAGATTGGTGCCCAACTGGCTTCAAAGTGGGTATCAACTATCAACCACCAACTGTTGTACCTGGAGGTGATTTGGCCAAAGTGCAGCGTGCCGTGTGCATGTTGAGCAACACGACCGCGATTGCTGAGGCATGGGCCCGTCTGGATCACAAGTTTGACCTTATGTATGCGAAGCGTGCGTTCGTGCATTGGTATGTTGGTGAGGGTATGGAGGAGGGCGAGTTCTCAGAAGCGCGTGAGGATCTGGCTGCCCTGGAGAAGGATTATGAAGAAGTAGGAGTTGACTCTGTTGATGCAGAAGGCGAAGATGAAGGCGATGAATACTAAACAAACCTTTTGTATTGCAGCTGTAACGTAACAAACCATTGAAACTGATCTGACATGTTATAATTTGCAACACTGACCCATACCAGTATTAGTGTAGCGAAAGATGTGTGGATTAGGTAGCTGACCATTCGGATAAGTTACTGAATCTGGACATTGGTAGTCGCTATTCTATTACTGTTATTGGTGAATAATTAAACAAGTTTGTCAGTTCTATTTAACTTAAATTAAATCGGTTGAAATCCAAATTAAAAACTTCATTTGATTTACTTGTTTGTTACTTATTACCACTCTATTTAACTTAAATTAAATCGGTTGAAATCCAAATTAAAAACTTCATTTGATTTACTTGTTTGTTACTTATTACCACTGAAATTTGAGTTACTCCTGGTGTAAAGTTCAGTAACTGTTACAGGATTTGGAATAGATGGATCCATTTTTAGCTACGCTCCTCCCACTTTTGACTAATGGCATCGATAGTGAAGCCCGAATTCCAAGAATATCAATTTCACGGTAACTATGCAGGAAAGTTGTGCATCTATCACAGCTTCCATTGAAATTAGTTTTAAAATATTCAACAGGATGTTTCTTAAATTGTAAACTTTAACATAATTCCTAACTTGTTCAATGCTAAAACCCAGCGCTTTCACCGTGAAAAGAAATCTGCAGTTCCAAGAATTGCTACTAAGCATTTATATGGCCACCAGTTTTGATCTGATGGAATATTATTTCAAAACCAATTTGGTTAGAAGTTGTTGATGGCTATATGAATGGTGTGTAGCAATTCTAATTGCAGATATTTTTCATTGTGAAAGTGCATGGTTTTAGCAGTGAACAAGTTTTAGACGAAGCTCCCCATGTGCCCACAGACACTTGTTTTAGGAATGTATATGTGAGTAGTCTTATTATTATGGGCATTTTCCATTTGGTTTAATTAAGTGTTTGTGGGTGTGTGTTTTCACTAAAAATTATTCAATGCTAAAAAATTTCCAGGTATTGCTACAAACCGTTCATGCAACCTCCAACAACGTTTGTAGCCCTAATACAAGTCGGTCACTAATCTCCATGATGAGGGCTTCAGACATTGTTATTAGTACAGGGATTTTCCTGTTTGGTACAATGTAATGCAAGATTCAGTGTCTGAAACTGTCATCATGGAGATTAGTGACTAACTTGTATTAGGGCTGCAAAGATACGATATGCATTGTGATACACTGGTAGCGATACAATACGTTATTTTAACTAACTTAAATCTATCGAAAGCCGATAAAACAACCAATATGCTCAGAATTCTGTTGCTAACAGGCGCTCTGCAATCTTGTATCGAGTTGACGTGAAAATTGCTTAAATACCAGACTAGCCAGGTAATACATTTTAGTGGAGACGTGTTCGTTGAGTTGATAGTTTGCAGCGTACTAGGCTAATTATCTTTAGAACAAGCTGAAAATTATTGCTGCCTATAGCAGCAAGAACATTGTCAAATTGTTCTCAAAATAATGTAGCAGAAAAGTTTTCACCGGCTAACGATTTGACTGAAAATCACTGCTGCAAAAACTTTGAAATTTTGTTCTCACATGTAACTTTTCAGCTGATTTCCTCTTTTACATAAAAAAAATAAAATTGCCATTTCTATATGAAATCTCCAAAACAGATGTATTTTTCATAGTGTAGATAACATTACTCCTTTTTTGATATTAATTCTTTTTTTCTGACTTATGCCTGTTCTCAACATAAGCAGCAATGTAGTAACACATACTGCATATATTTCAAGCAATTTGATTGCCAGTCGTTGCTGAGACTAAGGCAGAAGCAGCAACAACTCATCAAATTATTATAATAATAATAATTTGTTGTCTTTCCGTATTATTAGCTAACAGATGTAGGTACAATTTTCCATATGCATTATTGACATCCAGTGTGATTTTTGCAACTGCTGTAATCATTCATTTCATTGTCAATCGGTTGGTAATCATGGGTTTAAAGTCAGTGCACGATCGTGCATGTGCTTGGCGGATCTACTCATCTTTGGAAATATATTTCGGATTGGACCTCGATAACGTAAATGGCATAGGCCTAACAACGTTTCATACAAAAATGTTAGCTAATAATATTGAAACACCATTGATTATTGTGAACACAATTTTACAAAGGTGTTGTGGTCTTGGAAGCAACGACTGGCAAACAAATTGCTTGAAATATCTGCGGTATGTGCTATTATATTGCAGTTTCTTTTGAGAACAATTGTTGCCACAATGATATCTGTTCAAATCATTAAAACAGCTGATGAAAACTGTATTATCGCTAGAGCTGGACTAAAATGTATTACCTGGCTAGTGAAGGGAATTGTGACGTCACAACTATACAATATTGCAGATTGTCTGTTAGCAACAGAATTTTAACCTTTTTGTTGGTTTTATCGGCTTATGATAACTTTAACAGACGGTTTTGACGCATGGACGCCATGGTCATATTTCCCTATATCGTGTGTATCGATATGCCAGTCACATTGCGATACACCAATCAGAGGATACACCGATCGTGAGCATGCGTATCGCGATTCATCTATTAATGGTTACAGCCCCCTCACCTGGCCTGAAGGGACAATGGATGAATCCACTTTTAGCCATGCCCCACCCATTTCTAGTGGAGCGTTGCCCGTGTTGGGATTGATTGAACCCTGAATTCCCAGAATACAGGTAAACTTAAATATTTTGAAACTAATTTGACTAAGTGCTGTTGCTGCAACAAAGACCAATCAAAGTAGTCTCGAAATACTCAACGGAATGGATTTATTAACCCTTTCACCCTCTAATTTGGTCAAGAAAATTTGAATTTTTCTCAATTACCAAATGCATGAGATTTCTTAAATTTACCACTAGTGACTAGGTCTTTTATCAAACTCTATACAATATTGCAGAGTGGCTGTTGGCAACAGAATTTTGAGCGTTTTGGTGGTTTTATCGGCTTACGATAACTTTAACAGACAGTTTTGACGCATGGGCCCCATGGGCATATTTCCCTATATCGTGTGTATCAATATGCCATTCACATTGCGATACACCAATCAGAGGATACACCGATCGTGAGCATGCGTATCGCGATTTATCTGTTAATGGTTACAGCCCCCCCTCACCTGGCCTGAAACGACAATGGATGAATCCACTTTTAGCCATGCCCCACCCATTTCTAGTGGAACATTGCCCGTGTTGTGATTGATTAACCCTGAATTCCCAGAATACAGGTAAACTGTTAAATATTTTGAAATTTTTTTTTTGACTAAGTGCTGTTGCTGCAAGAAAGACCAATCAAAGTAGTCTCAAAATACTCAACGGAATGGATTATTAACCCTTTCACCCTCTAATTTGGTCAAGAAAATTTGAATTTTCTCAAAATTACCATATGCATGAGATTTCTTATATTTACCACTACAGTGACTAGGTCTTTTATCAAACCAGTCATTGCAGTGATAAATTTTCAAAAATAGTCTTGGTCTGCAAATGGACAGTTCATAAGACAACTGCAGTAGGCGTTATTTGCTGATATGGGTGTTTACGAGTTAAGCAGTAGACATGTACAGATTTTAAAGTTTATATCAAGACTCAGATACGCCATTCATGAAAGTGACTTATACTCCATTCATGAAAGTTACGCTGAAGCAATAACAATAGGAAAATATTTTCAGTGACGATCATTTGTAGCCGCCATTATTAGCTCACCTGGCCTGAAAGGCCCATTGAGCTGTTGCTGTGGCGTCCGTCCATCGTCTGTTAACTTTTGCTTTAAAACGCTACTCATTAACCAATAGCTGAATCTTAACTAAATTTTGGTCAAAGGATGCTATTGTGCTCGGATCCGAAACTTCATTCATAAATTTTTTTGGGTCAAAATCTTAGATTTAACGGAAATTGTTAAATTGCTTCTCCTTAACCGATTTCAATCAAATTTGGCTTATAGGATCCTATGGTCATAGGTCATAGGTTATAGAACTTCCATTCAGAATTTTTATTTGTAAATATTTTGTGTGAAAAACTTAGATTTTATGAAAAATGTACCGGAAATTGTCAAATTGCTTACCATTCTGAGCGATTTCAACCAAATTTGGTGGAAATGATCCTGTGGTGATGGGCTCTAGACCATCCATTCAGAATTTTGATACATTTTTTTGCGTGAAAATCGGATTTTATGAAAAATGTACCGGAAATTGTCAAATTGCTAGTTTTGATATATTTCAACCAAATTTCACTAATGGATTCTATGGTGGTAGGCTCTAGAAATTCTATTCAGAATTTTGATTGATCAATTTGTTGTGTGAAAATCTTAGATTTTATGGAAAATTAACCAGAAATTGTTAAAACGCTGCTTAGTTGCGTAACATATTTCAACTAAATTTGGCTAGAATGACCCTATCAAGGTAGACTAGAATTTCTATTCAGATTTCTTATTGGGCAATATTTTGGGTGGCCATCTTAGATTTTCCAAAAATTATCCATCAATTATCTACGCGTATTTAAATGCAAATGGTTCCAATGTTAATGGCCCATGTGAGCGCCACAGGCCCTTCGGCCTCTTGTCAGGAATTCTATTGTTCTCGCTATCATGCCAAGTCCAGTATAAAACCATTCCCGTAGCGCTACTCATAGTCATTGTACTGTTGGCTCTGAGGTGAACGGATCTAACCCTATAGCGTGCATTAAGCGTATAGTTGTTCGATTCTAAATTTGTGTTTCCTATTGTAAACGTGAAATGTGCTAAGATAGGTATTCAGTCATTGCTGACTAAATCGGCAACAACTATATCAAATTATTCCGAGAATAATCATCTTTGTTACGTTTATGACACAGGCCCAGCTAATTGTACAAACATGTATACACTAACGATATTAGCAGCTCGACATGAATTATTCAGAAGAATCTGATGATTGTTGCTGCCTTAGTCAGCAACGACACTCAATCGAATTGCTAGAAATATCTTCAGAATGTGTTATTACATTGAAAATCCTGCTGATTATTTTAAGAAAATTTTTTTTTGGAAAATTGTTGCAGAAATGATTTTCAGTCAAATCGTTTTCAAAACTTTAGCTAGTATTTTCTGTTGATTATTTCGTAAATAATTTGAAGGAAATTTGTTGCTGCTATTGCCAGCAAGAATTATCAGTAAACTTGTTATAAAAAAATGTGTATGCTAGCACGTTTCACATCTATCATAGAAAATACACAATTAGAATTAAACTACTATACGGTTAATTCACGCTGTGCAGGTAGATCATCTTACCTCAAGAGGCCAACAGCACAATGACTAGCATTAGCGTTACGGGAATGGTTTTAGACGGAGCATTGGGCAGAAGTGAGAATAAGATTCCCAAATAATGGCACCTGCAAATATTACAGTAAAATGGGAGCTCAGAAGACGATTGTCACTAAATTTTTCTAAATATTTTCTAATCTTCGTGCTTCAGGATAAATTTAACCAATTGATTGCGATGTCTGCCTACATGTGAGGTAATGTTGATTGACATCGATTCATCTGTTGAGCTTATGCCATCGTGACTAATTGTCTGGCCATCCAACTTTAAATTTGATTGAAGACTAGTCACTACTACTCGGTAAAGTTAACCTGATGCAATAAGGTTAGTAAAATGTCTGACGTTCATCTCCGGCGGCCCTATTTGATATTTATAGGCGCCATTATTAGCTCACCTGACCTGAAGTGCCAAGTCTCCAAGGGAACTTATGCTATAGGAACCGTCCATCCGTCGGGACCAAGAATGACTAGGGGCAATTCCAGTTACATTTTGCAGTATGTATCCTTAGAGCATAGAGATCCATGTTTGTTCAAACGAAGCCTAAACAGAAATTTTGTCACATTCTTGAAAGCAGTGAAATGCCACCTCGCCTGAAGAACCACTTCGTTTTCAGAAACCACCACATTTGATCAAAGATTATGTTCTGAAGGAAAATTTCTGCAACCTAATGGAAAGGAGAGACTAGAGAGTGGTTAAAAAACAACCAAAGGACTTGCATTGATATAGAGCTAAAATAGTTGACAATTGCACAATATCGTTTATCTAATCACTTGTAAAAGGTACAAAAAACAATGTCGGGGTAACAAAACGCACCTCAATCGTTAACTTGCATACACATCAGATACGACACTTGCATCTAGACACTGCATACTAGAAAACCGGTGACATCTACTACTGTATCATACAAACCTCATCGAATCCTAATGACGAGTCACGCCACATCAAGCGTATGGAGAAAGGCAGAGAGCCAATTGGATATACCAACTGCCATCTACAATGGATGAGATTCACAAATGGTCTCTGGCGATACTCTTATGTATTAATTGGATCGGTTCAATCATTCACTGATTTAGTGCATAATCTGATTGCAATTCTGTCAGTGTTGTATTGTTAGCTCACCTGGCCTGAAAGGCCAAGTGAGCTTATGTCGTGGCGACCATCCGTCGTCTGTCCGTCCATCAACTTCTTTTAAAACAACTTATCAAGAACCACTGGGCTGATTTCAATTATATTTGGCAAGAAGCATCCCTAGGACATAGAGATTCAAGTTTGTTCAAATGAAGCCGATCGTCCAAAATCCAAGATGTCCGCTGGCCAAAATAGCCGATTTTTAGAAACACTAAAAAATCTCCGAAACCGCTGTAGGAATTGATTCAAACCTCATAACACATCATCTATTGCAACGGTAGACCCAAATTTGTTCACGGCAACCTGATTTGCCTGGTGGCCATCTGGGATGACCTAGTTTTCGCGAAAATGGCCTTGAACCGCTGAAGGGATAGGTCTGAAATTTGGTAAATATGCTTAGGGACCAAGCGCCTTTCAAGTTTGTTCAAGGGAAGTTCGTACGTTAAAAAACATGGCCACCATCAACCAATCAAAATTTAGCATTTGTTGGTCATATTGGCTTTTTTGTATTTGATGTATTTTGATGGCGAAAATTGCTTTATATATGCTTATCAGTGTGGCGACTTCACATATGCCACTTTCGAGACTGTCGGATAAACGGTTTGGCTGCCATCTTGGTTTGTTTTCCCGCCATAGGCTCCCATAGTAAAGCAATGGGGAATTCTTTAAACGACTTCTCAAGAACCACTGGGCCAATTTCAATTATATTTTGGATGAAGCATTCATAGGGCATAGAGATCTAAGTTTGTTCAAACGGATCGGTCAAAATCCAAGATGGCCGTTGGCCAAAATGGCTGATTTTTAGAAACACTTAAAAAAAATCTCCGAAACCGATGGGGGAATTGATTCAAACCTCAACACATCATCTGTTGCAGCGGTAGACCCAAGTTTGTTCAAGGCTACCTGATTGGCCGATTTGCTTGGTGACCATCTTGGATGACCTAGTTTTTAGCGAAAACGACTTCTCCCGAACCGCTGAAGGGATAGAGCTGAAATTTTGTAAATATGCTTAGGGACCAAGCACCTTTCAAGTTTGTTGAAAAATATGGCCGCTATCAACCAATCAAAATTCAGCGTTTCTAGGTGATATTAGCTTTTTTGTATTTGATGTATTTTGATGGCGACAATTGCTTTATATATGCTTATCAGTGTGGCGAGTTCAAATATGCCATTTTCGAGACTGTCGGATAAACGTTTTGGCTGCCATCTTGGTGTGTCTTCCCGCCAAAGGCTCCCATAATAAAGCAATGGGCCTATAGTAAAGCAATGGGGAATTCTTTAAACGACTTCTCAAGAACCACAGGGCCGATTTCAATTATATTTGGGAGGAAGCATTCATAGGGCATAGAGATCTAAGTTTGTTCAAATGAACCCGATCGGCCAATTTGTCCAGCGGCCATCTTGGATTTAGGCCGATTTTAGGAAACGTCCTTAAAAATCTCTGAAATGACTTAGGGGATTGATGCAAACCTCATGAAAAATGATTTATGGCAAGGGAACTTGATTGGTAAAATGGTTCGGTGGCCATCTTGGTTGACCTAGTTGTAGTGAAAATGACATTCTCCAGAAGCGCTGAAGGGATCGGGCCGAAATTTGGCATATATGATTAGGGGCATTAAAGTTTGTTGAAGAGCAGTTGATCCGTCAAAAAACATGGCCGCCGTGGGCCAATCAAAATATAGCATGTTTGGTGGCCATATTGGATTTTTTTATTTGATGGATTTTGAGGGCGAAATTGTTTTTGTTTTTGGGTATTCAGATCTCAAATTTGCAATTTTCGAAACTGTCGAATAAATGGTTTGCTGGCCATCTTGTTGATAAAGAGCATTCTAGTTGAAATGCCTGTTACCCTTGGGCCTCTTGTTTTCTTTAAGTCAATTTCCCAGTACGCTAAAAGTACATAATGAGAGGAAAACTTAATGCCTTTCTTTGGTTGAATACAATGTATTATCATTCAGTTTTTGTTTCGCCTGCAAAGCAGAAAAAGCAAGACAGGTATCACTTCCAATGGCGGCGTCGTCAACATTAAGTTTTTGTGTTTAGTAAACGTTCTCGGCTTATATTTCATGAGTGGTTAGCCTATTGCAAATGAACTTGGATACATGGTTACCTATAATCTTAGGAAGCAGCATGATGTTGGGATACATGGTTACCTATAATCTTATGAAGCAGCATTATGGGTCACACCGTCAAGGTCACTGTGACCTTGATACAGAACTGCTTTTTCAACATTAAGTTTTTGTGTCTAGCAAAACTTTTTGGCTTATTTTTCAGGATTAGTTAATCCTATTGGAACTAAACTTAGGTACATTGTTACCTATAATGTTAGGAAGCAGCATGCTGACAAGTCGCAACATCGAAGGTCAAGGTCTTCTGACCTCTACAAAACTATTTTTCCATGTTAGGTTTTTAGGCTTAGCAAATCTTATGTTATATCTCACGATTGCTTAACCCCAATGGAACACAACTTTGGTACATGGTTACTTATTCCAGGATACAGGATTGTGACATGGAGGTCAAAGGTCAAGCCCATTCTGATATTGCTATTTGACCTCTGCATTTTCAATCTTAGGGTTTTCCATTCAGCAAATCATTTACATTTCAGGATTGGTTAATCCTATTGGAACTAAACTTGAATGCATGGTTACCTATAGATAAAACCAATTTCGGTTTCAAAATCGATTAACAAAAAAATCCAATATGGTCGTCGATTACATTACTACATTATGATTGGCTCCCGGTGGCCGTGTTTTCCGATGCATCAACTTCCCTTGAACAAACTTTAATGGCCCTTAGTCTCTAATAATATCTCAGCCCGATCCATTCTGGAGAAGTCTTGCTTTTGTCCAACTTCTTTAAATGACTAATCAAGAACCACTTGGCCGATTTCAATATTTGACAGGAAGCATCCTTAGGTATAGCGATACAAAGCTTATTCAAACGAAGCTGATTGGCCAATTTGGCTTGCCGTTGTCTTGGATTTTCGCCAATTTTTTGAAATGTTTAAAAATCACCGAGACTGCTTGGGGGATCGATTCAAAACTCATGCAATATCATCTACGGCAAGAGTTGAACTAAGTTTGTAAGGGAACTTGATTGGTTAAAAATCCGGTGGCCATCTTGGATGACCTAGTTTGCGCGAAAACAACTCCAGAAGTGCTGAATGGGTCGGACCGAAATTTGGGACCTACGATTAGGCACGAAGGGACATTAAAGCATGCTCAATGAAAGTTGATCTGTCAAAAAACATGGGTGCCGTGGACCAATCAAAATGTAGCCTGTTTGTCTGCTTTATTTGATTTTTTTATTTGATGGATTTTGAAGACGAAATTGGTGTTATTTAGGGTTTTGGATATACTGATTTTAAATTTCCACTTGCGAAATTGTTGAATAAACGGTTTTGCGACCATCTTGGCCCGTTTTCCCACCAAAAACCAATACTAAAGCATTGGGAAATTTCAATTACATTTGGGAGAAAGCATCATTAGCACATAGATACAACTTTGTTCAAAGGAAGCCGATTTGTCTGGCAGACATCTTGGATTTTGACCTGATGTTTAGAACCGTCTTTAAAAAATCTCGGAAACTAAATTGTGGGATCGATTCAAAATTCCTGAAACCATTTATGGCAACAGCTGAACTAAGTTTGTTCAAGGAAATTGATTGGGCAAATTTTTCAATGGCATCTTGGGTGACCTAGTTTTCCAGGACAGTTGATGAACGGATCTGGCTGAAATTTGGTAGATACGTTAATACATCAAAAAACATGGCCACTGGACAAATCAAAATGTAGCCCATTTGGATGTCATAATGGATTTTTAGCTCACTTGGCCTGAAAGGCCGAGTGATCTTATGCCATGGCAGCCATCTATCCGCCTGTTGTCCATTAAATCGCTTCTCTTTAACAGTTTAGCTCACCTGGCCTGAAAGCTTATACCATGGCAGCCGTCCATCCGTCTGTTGTCCGTCAAATAACGCTTTGACCGATGCCAACCAGGATCCTATGCTGGTACCCTCCAGACTTTTTTCAGAACCTTGGTTGGTAAATTCTTTGGGGTGAAAACTTAAATTGTCAAAACGCTACTCCTTAGGTACTTGACATATTTGGCTCTAACCCTCGAATTTGTTCAAGACTATTTTTGAAAATTTACCACTAGAATGAGTTATCGAGCCAGTTGTTCTAGTGGTAAATTTTCAAAAATAGTCTTGGTCTGCAAATGGACATTTCCCAAGAACACTGCCGAAGCCGTTTTTGGCTGATATGAGTGTTATAGGGTTAAACCAAATTTGACTAGACTGATTCTATGGTGGTAGGTTCTAGAACTTCTTCAGAATTTTGATTAATACATTTTTTGGGTGAAAATCTTAGATTTTGTGAAAAATTTACCGGAAATGGTCAAAATGCTACTCCATAGATGCCTTGACATTTTTCAAACAAATTTGGCTAGATGCACTATGGTGGTAGGCTCTAGTACGTGTTCAGAACTTTGATTGATCAATTTTTTGGGTGAAAATCTACCAGAAATGGTAAAACTGCTACTCTTCCATGGCTGCTTGACATATTTCAACCAAATTTGGCTAGATGGATTCTATGGTGGTAGGCTCTAGAGCATTTTTTCACAATTTTGATTGATCAATTCTTTCGGTGAAAATCTCAGATTTTATGAAAAATTACCAGAAATGGTCAAGATGCTACTACTCGGCTGCTTGACATATTTCAACCAAATTTGACTAGATGAGTGCTATGGTGGTAGGCTCTAAAACTTCTATTCATAATTTTTGATTGATCAATTTTTTGGGTGAAAATCTTTTGAGAAATTGACCGGAAATTGTAAAAAATCCCACTCTTTAGTTTCTTGACAGATTTTAACAAAGTTTTCCTGGATGGATACTATAGTGGTAGGCTCTAGCACGTCTATTCAGAATTTTGGTTGGTTGATTTTTTGGTGGCCATCTTGGATTTTTGAAAATTTTCCCCGAACCATTTAAAATGCTATTCAACTCATTCCCCGATTTCAACAAAACATGAGGGTAATTATCTTATGGCGGCCATATTGGATTTTTTATGTGATGGATTTTGAAGCCGAAATTGGTTTTTGGATATGCTGATTTCATGTTTCCCACTTTCGAAAGTGTCTGATAAATGGTGTGGCAGCTATCTTTGAATTTTTTCCTGTCAAAAACTACCATACTAAAGCAATTGGAAATTTTCTCTAGACCGAGTGGACTGATTTTAACCTTTAGGGCGGCAATATCCTGTGGGCATAGGAATCCAAGTTTGTTCAAATAAAGATGATTGGCAAATTTGGATGGTGGCCATTTTGCATGTCTTGGATTTCAGCAAATTTTTAGAAACGTCAAAATCTCCAAAACTTTCGAGTTAACGGTCATCTTGGATTTGTTCCAAAATATCCCAAAGTAAAGCAACGGGAGTATCTCGAGAACCACTAACAAATGTGGAAAACAAAGTTCGACGGGATATAGGAATGCGCCCACTCCTACAGACATTCAAATTGATTGGTATCCTGACAATAACTGGTTTGCCTGTGCTATTTGAACCAGCTTCGGCATACCGCTTAGTAATGCGAATACAAAGGCCAAGCTAGAATTCCTTCAATTTACGTCAAATTTACCTGGCAGTATTTGCCCTTGAAATGTATGCAATTCCAAAAATTATTCGTTTCCGGACAATAACTTGTATTTGGCATACCGCTTAGTGATGGGAATACGAAGGCCAAGTTCGAATTCTGTCCATGGAGTTATTTGCCCTTGAAAGTATGAAATTCAAAAAATTATCCGTTTCTGGACAACTTGTTTGCCTGCATCGATTTGAACCACTGCATACCGCTTGGTGATGTGAATACGGAGGCCAAGTTCAAATTCCATCAATTTATGTCAAATTTACCTGGAGTTATTTGCCCTTGAAAGTATGAGAATCAAGAAGTCTGTTTCCAAACAATAACGTGTGTTTTTCTGCAACAGTTTGAACCAGTTTTGGCATACCGCTTAGTAAAACAAATAGTGAGGCCAACATCAAATTCCTTCAATTTGTGTCAAATTTACCCAGAGTTATTTGGCCTTGAAAGTCCAGCCCCAGTCATTTGGTGATGACAATTCTGGATCATGAATCAGGGTTTGGCACCAGCAGTGTCCACCTTTCTTTCAAGCTATTCAACTGAGAATTGGTAGATTGCTTTATTACAGGTTTTTAGCCAACCTTGCCAAATGCTGACACTCACATCCTGTAAAGGCACGAAACATAGGAAGTGCACAGGCTTTTTCTGGTCCAAGTAAGCATCTCATGAACAATATATCGAAAGTTTTTGCCAACACCAAAAGCTACACACAATTCCTTCAGCTTTAGAGTAGATACAACAGATACAGCAAAAACTACTACGTCAGCGTCGACTGTACGAAGCATAAACCTCACATTTTTTAGTTGCTGCATCAGCACTGTGTAACAACATCCGAATGTCTGCCTCTTGAGTGCATGGAGCTAGACCTGAATTATTTCTTTGATGGTTAGAAACCACATTTGGCCCTTTGTTGCAACTACCAGCTTGTCAGTTTCAGTCGTCATGGCATAATTTGACAAAGGCGAAAAGCCCAGTCTTGTCATCAATCCATAAGAACTGTTGGCAGTTGCCAGGAAGTTTGTGGTCGATTCCACCCGCCTTCTTATGACCTTAACCCACTTGCTTCTCGTTTGAGATTTAAGGCTTTGTTCCCAGTGGACATCCTATACAATGTCTCCACGAATGACACTGCATGTAGCTGTTTGGCTATGTAAAGCAGAAAAACACGGGTTGCATAGTCTGGCACCTCCTCGTTATAACATATTCACTAGTGCTGGCCCATCTAAAATGATGAGATCAATGATAGGAGCGTCATTTCGAGAATCTCTGGTGCCCTCAAGACACTCAAGTAAGTCTGCCTTCTTCCCAAGGCGTGATTTTCCATTGTCAGACAAGGTGGGTGGACATGCCTGGTTGTTATGTTTACAGAACTCATCCGGGCTACTTCCACATGTCTGACAGGCAATGTACAAACATGAAAACAAAGAGCAGTCACTTCAGTGAGGCCACTTGCAGCTGGTGGTTTGACATGTTTTGATTAGTTGGAAGAAGAAACACGGTCAGTTTGTTTTTCTTGATAGGCTCAGACAGACTTTTTGATTGTTTCACTTGTCTCTCTGACAAAGAGCTGATACGGTTCTCCTCATTTTTCAGCGAGTTGGGTATATGAAAGCGCCTCCTTGCCTATGATATGTGTATCAAACCTCAGCAAGTCATTGCTTTCTTCAAGAAATGGATTACCCATTTCTTCTCCAACCTTTGTTAATGATGTGACATGTTTGGCAAATATCTGTTGGATACTCTCCTGTTGGTCATGATGAGCTGTTTTTGGTAGTCCTTCATTGTGTGCACCTCTATTCATGGACTCCTCAGTTTCAATGATAACACAAGCAATTTCTGGCCCTGCAGTCATCCAGCGTGAGATCAATAACTCCTCCGTCATCCTTCACTTCTGTTCATGTGCCGGGTTAATAGCCATGGAGGAGAATACTTGCTGTGTTTTCTGCACTACAAATAAATTCCCCTTACAGAATTCTGTATCTATGGCAGGGTTAGTTGTCTTAAGATTGATCATGTCACGGATGTGGACTGATGCCCATCTTACATAATTGAAGAGATCCATGCTGAAATACCTGGCTACAAGTTTAGTTAGACAGTCTACATAAAGAGGAAAGTTTGCTTCTCGCACAAATACAAGGATAAGAAGCTCCAAGTGCAAAGAAGCTCCAAGTGCAAAGATGTATGCCAGTACAGAAACTGTAGGCTCTGAACACCTGCACTTACTCCATGTTTCAAAGCTCTTCGGCGTATCTCCATTGCCTTCTAGTTTCTTGCTGTATATTGTGTATGCCTTCCTTAGCCGTGTATACAAACAACATGCCGTCACTTGGTGTGCAGCCTAGTTTGAGCGACATGGGATGCCTTTAGATAGGAATCTGCAGTGCCTGCCTACGCTACCTCAGTCTGCAATAAAGCTTCTACACATCCGTTACCCTTGAGCCACTCGCCAAGCATGCTCAGTCCTTTCCGTATGAAGAACTCAAAGTATAATAACACATTTTTCTTCATACAATTCTGAACAATTCCAATAAATTTTCTTAGCAATCGCATAGAGTGAGTGGTCTAGAGTAATGACCGGCGTCTGTCCCGGATTTACATGCTCAGTGGCCAGTTTGATCACATCAATTGAGTGTCGGATCATTGCAACAGAGTTAGAGTCATCGGGGAATAAGGGTAACATTGCAGTGGCATTTGACTGTATTGTTTTAAATGACATTGGCCTCAAAATGAAAAGGACATGATGTAACTATGTAACCAGGACTATAAATCATATGAAACCATGCTCAAAGTACTTTCCTATCAATTACAGTTATGGAAATATCAGTGTTTCCGTCATTTTCTCATATTTGATAATTTCAAAAACGGTTGCCATGGTAATGCCAAAAACAAATCTGAAATGTATCCATATCTGAAAATTAACCCCAACTTCAAATACAACTTTCATGCTTTATCAGAAAGGGCACAATTTTAGTGTATTCGTGCACATATCTATCTAACTATCAGGCTACACAAAAACTATTCGAATCGAATTCAGAATATACCATAATGCTACAGAGGCGGATGCCAAGTTCATGTCCCATTACCTTTAGTCAATATCTAATATATTATCACCTTTCCAAGCAATAACTCGGACTAGACTACCGTAAGTGGATTTGAACCAAATTAATAATTTAAATTAATAATGTTAAGACCGAGTTCAAGTTCCTGTTTTGTTAGTTACCATCAGTAATTGCCAGAGCAATCACCCTTGAAAAATACATACTTCATTAATTTGGCGTTATCTCCTTACAACAAACACTATAATGTAAGCACATATACCAGTTATAAGGAGCAGTCAGATTCCTCGCATGTCATTTCAACAAAAGCAGGAATCGAGGGGATTTGTATTACTTGCAATGCCATGTTACAATTCTACGCAAAACCGCTAGGTTTTACTGTCTTATAAGCGATAGTGCCTTATTAGTTATAGGAAGAGGATGGAGCACAATGATATTGAGGTCATGAGCTGAAAGTTCAATGTCACGGTGACCTTGGTATAAAACTACTTTTTTGCGTTTAGCTCAACATACCATCTATCTCGGCATTATTGGGACTACACTTGGACACATGCTTCCTTATAACAAGGGAATGGAGCACAATGGTATTGAAGTCAAAGTTCAAGGTCACTATGACCTTGGTATCAAACTACCTTTTATGGTTAAGTTTTGCGTTTAGCTCAACATAACATCTTATATCTCAGTATGGCTTCACCATATTGGGCATGTTGGGACTATATTTGAACACATGCTTCCTTATAGCACAGGGATGGAGCCATGCCTTTACCTTATTCGGACTAAACTTAGACACGATTACATATATCTACCGGATGGAACACAGTGATATGGAGATCAAAGATTAAGGCCGCTGTAACATTGGTATAATACTCTATTATTAACAGTTCAGTTTTTGAGTGCGACCTAATAAAACTTCTTTTCATTTAAATTTTAGCTAAACATATTGTCTTATGTCTCAGGATTCGTTCACCCTACTTGAATTTAACTTGTTCACATGTTTACCTATAAGAAGTACAATAATATTGAGGTCAAGGTCATCGTAACATTTGTATAAAATGCAAACTTTCCCAGTTTGGTTCTGCTTAGCTTGTTTGGCCTTTATTTCAGAATTTGCCAAATTATTGGAACTAAGCATCGTCATATAATTACCTCAAACAGGAGCAGCAGCACAGACATTCAGACTCTTGAGGTCACAGTCATTGTGATCTTGATACAAAGCTAGATTTGCATTTGGAAATGCAAAATGCCAAGATTTTCGGCAAATTTGTGTAACACTGATGTCTTATTCACATATCAACAACAAGAGGCCCAATGGGCCTGTATCGCTCACCTGGAACATTGGCATTTCAACTAATCTTATTTAAGTTTTACATCCATCGGTGCCACTTCCAATGACTTTCAGTCAAATGGTTTAGTTTTCAAGATATTGACAACAATCTCTGGACTGTTTTTTTGCATTAGTGATTTTGAACAATGTTTAAGCAAAAATGGATGATATCAGTGCTAACAACAGCTGGTTTCTTAACTGTCTCACTGCTGCAAGCCAAGGCAGCCAATAATTTCAATTTTCAAAAACTTGACTTGTTGAATATTTTGAAAACAATTCGACTGAAAGTTGTTGGTGGCTTAGCCACCAACAACTTTCAGTCCAATTGTTTTCAAAATATTTATCAGGTTCAGAGATATAACCTTTGGAATATGTCATCTTCAAAAACTCGGCAGTCAGACGGTTACTAGAGGTTTAAATACAATTGAAGAAAATGGTCTCCAAAGGCAGGTAGGTGATCTTTATAGCAGGTTATTCCCCACCACCACACAATCCATTTAACACATGCACATCTGGCTGAATCACCAAGTTAGCAGGAGGGGTAGGGTGAGCTGGAGTTGATTTAGAAAATAATTTGACTGAAAGTCATCGCTGCCTTAGGCAGCAACAACTTTCATTGCTGCCTAAGGCAGCAACAACTTTCAATCAAAAACATTTCAAAATATTTTTAAGACCATAGATGTCAGAGCACAATACATATCTTAAATATTTGGCCAGTGATGGAAAGGTTAATCTGTTAATTGGAGTTAAATCTACTTTGGCAATAAAATTTGACATGGTGATAAATCAGTAGACAGTGGGAACAAACCTATATTTCCCCTATGAAAGTGAGACTGCAAATATTTAAGGAGTGATAACTCTGGCATTTGACGCCCAATCAGTTTCATTTTTACAACACAGATATTAGATGCCGACATTAACATCGTGACCAAGTTTGGTGTCAATCCGTCAAGAAATAACAAAATGAGCCACCATTGTTGGTGACAGACAGACAGATGGATGGACGGACATACAGAAGATGGACGAGGTCATCGCTATACGACAGCTGACTGACAAGTAAGCTGGTTAAGAAAATAAATTTCGGCTTCAAAATTCATCAAATAAAAAAATTGAATATGGCAGCCAAACATGCTAGAATTTGATTGGTCCACGGCGACCATCTTGGATTTCGGATCATCGTCGATTTCGATAGGTTTCTTTCCAAGACCCAAGTCCAACCACCCTGTGAAGTTTCAATACGATCCGACAAACGGTAACAGAGTTATCATTCGGAAACCAATTTTCAAGATGGCCACCAGTGGCTGGAGGCCATCTTGGATTTCGGATCATCGTCGATTTCGATAGGTTTCTTCGCAAGACCTAGTCCAACCACCCTATGAAGTTTCAATGCGATCTGACAAACGGTAATGGAGTTATCATCCGGAAACCAATTTTCAAGATGGCCGCCGGTGTTTGGCGGCCATCTTGGATTTCGGATCATCGTCGATTTCGATAAGGTTCTTTCCACGACCAAGTCCAACCACCCTATGAAGTTTCAATACGATCCGACAAACGGTAACGGAGTTATCATTCGGAATCCAATTTTCAAGATGGCCACCAGTGGCTGGCAGCCATCTTGGATTTCGGATCATCGTCGATTTCGATAGGTTTCTTCCCAAGACCAAGAACAAACCACCCTATGAAGTTTCAATACGATCTGACAAACGGTAACAGAGTTATCATCCGGAAACCACTCAGCTGCCCGCACGCCCGCCCGGACGGATGGACGGACAGCGGCATTACATAATACCATGCCAAATTTTTTGGCGGGGTATAAAGTTACAAGTTTTTTTCGTGTTTTTTCTTCAAAAACTTCAGATCAGTTTGTTAAATAATTACTTTCCATGAATTCCGATTGATTAAATTGCAATAGCCTCATCGCCCGATATCTTGGCCACATTTTGAGACATATGGGATGACGCTCGGTTGATTTCCCACAAAGATATTGCAGTTTGTCTAACCCATCCTTCTTTTCTAAATCATCAAGTAGATTGGAAAGCAAATAACTGCTCAAAACAATATCTGTCATTCAAGCAATACGCATCAAGATTTTAAAATCTTTGTTTATTAAAGCACTAACACGTAGCTTGTTAGTACAATTTTACGCATCCAAAATTAATGATAAAGTGTATGAAGTTTTGTGTCAAGCGATGAAAATTAAGGATACTTTGCGGCTAGACGAGATTGTGTGTGTGTCTATTTTACCAGGCTATGTATGCAAAGGTCGTTGAAGTTATCTGGAAAGAGAATACGAAGTTCAAACCGATAGTGGAATGACTAGGAAGCTTCCACACAGCCTGTATGCTACTTGCCATTATCGTCAAGCGATTTGCAGATGCTGGATTCCGGGATTCGTGTATTGAAACCGGAATCATTGCAGAAGGATCTGTTTCTGCAGTCACTGAGGGGCGTCATTACAACCGGGCTGTTCGAGTTCATAAGCTAGTGTATGAAGCATTCATGCAATTTATTATAAAGGGATTTGCTCAATGGGTCCAATCAAACTGCCCCGATCAAGATTCGAGCAACCCATTAAGGTTGGATTCCATAAGCGCGGAAACGGAGACGGAAGGGGTAGGCGGAAGCGTTACCGTGTGCGGCTTGCCGCGAGGTGTGATTCCATATAAAAGGAGGCGGCATTCGCTACGTCTGTAAATTCAATTACCATGTGCCTATGCAGTCGAAAATCGTGCAGGAATACCCCTGATATAGCGTCATTTCTTGGAATTCCCTTCGCGGTTGACGCGCCGACAACTTCTGAATCGCTACATGGAGCGCTCGAAATATCGTTCCCGTTTGTGTGCCGTTTCATGTGCCGTTCCGTGCTTAAGGAATCACACATTAAAATCAATAGAATCGATTTTGCCGCTTCCGTTTCCGTCTCCGTTTCCGCGCTTATGGAATCCAGCCTTTAGACGACGTATCGTCGACAATTGCAGCTTTAAAAGATGACACATCTCAGGAAACATTCAGTACTATTGTTGTCAGTGATGCTGTTGTGAAGGTTGCTGTTGATTTTGACAGGTACCGCAATCATCTATGTAGTGACAATGGAAGCATGTCAGCATTCTGGTCGTCATACATTGATCTTGTTCAAATTCTATTGAACCTGCTGCGGGCATCGCGAGAAGGTAACTGGTCATTACACCTTGCAGCAATTTGAGAAATCATCTCTTGGTGCTTTACATATGATAGAACTAATTATGCACGGTACCTTCCCAGGTACTTAGATAATATGGTGAGTTTGCCAAACAGTCACCCGGACATATATAAACAACTCTGTGCTGGTGATTTTTCTGTCCAGCTAGGACCTCAAAATACATTTGCCCGACTCCCCATGGATCAGACAATTGAGGAAACTGTTAATAAAGATACTCAGAAACCCGGTGGGACAAAAGGCTTCAGCACCAACAAATAAGCTACACAGAAGTATTACCTTAATGCAGACTATAGAAGTGCATGCATCAGGCAACTTAGGGAAATGGTTTCTGTTTCAAAAGATTCCTTCAGTCACCCAAACATGACACCCACACGGATATGTAGGGACGAGTCGGATGTATCGTCTGTATTAGATATGCTTGAAAATAACTGGATAAATCTGTTTAGTGACAATGGCAGATCTTGTCAACCTTTCAACGGCCGTGAAATGTCCCAATAGATACAATTCCAGATTTGGTTGAAGCACAATCAAAAGGTGAGGATGCATACAATGCATTCTGTGAACAAAGCCTAAGTGCTACGCCGATCAAGAAGTTTAATAATCCACTACCTAGGCTACAATTTAAAACATTATCTAGTCTGAATAAAACCAAGGCTATCAAGACAAAAGGAAAGGAAGTGATAATTAAAGCTAACAGAAACTTATTTGGTCACATGGCAGTGATAGCACAAAGCCGCAAGCTAGATATGAAGGGTGTTTTACAACATCCTCTAGGACCCATTCCATGGTTCCTGGTAACGCCTGCTGGGGCAATGCGCAAAACAAACAAAGCAGCTTTAGGGAAGGAATTAGAGAAGGGTACTGCATTTGCAGAAATAATTCCTGAGACATCCGCATTCATAATTGATGGCATGAACCTAGTACAAAAGGTCAAGGGCATTCAGAAAACATTTTCCGATTTAGCTGAAACAATATTCACAATGGTAATGGCTGAAGGTTTCCATAGCAAGGGAATTGACATTGTCTTCGATGTTTATCGTGACTTGTTCATCAAAAACATTGAGAGGAGTGAGAACAGAGGCGCATGTGGGGCCATCCATCTAAAGAACATTTCCGAAGGTCAAAAAGTCCAACAGTGGAGAAAGTTTTTATGTGGCCAAAACAATAAGACAAGCCTTAAACAGTTTCTTTGTGGTGAATGGAAAAGTGAGAAATTCAGAAATAGACTTAAAGGCAAAACAATGTACATTGCGTATGAAAGTCAATGCTACAAATTGTCAGAAGATGAGTGTGTAGAAGTTCTTTGAAAACAAATCAAGAAGAAGCAGATACACGTGTTGTTTTGCATGCCGATCATGCAGTAACTGATTGCATCAAATCAATTGTCATAAGCTGTTTGGATACAGATGTTCTGATATTGTTCTTGGCAAACTCAAACAGAATAGCAGCTCCAGTATACATTAAGCGTGGGACAGAGAACCGGGCTAGACATGTTGATGTCAGCAACCTTGCCTCTGCCCATGGTAGTGAAGTATGTACGGCACTCCCTGGATTGCATTCATTCACAGGATGCGACACTGTTGAAGCAATGGCTGGTCGTGGAAAGCTGAATGCATTAAAACTGGTACGGTCGCACCCATGTCATCAGCAAACATTCAACATGTTAGGTACCCACTGCCAAGTCTCTCCAGAGCTTAACGACGACCTCGAGGCATTTACCTGTGCTTTGTATGGGTCCAAGAAAGTAACAAAGGTGAATGAGCTGCGATACATCATCTTCTGTGCAAGAAAAGGAAATGTAGACTCGGAACAATTACCACCTTGCCAAGATACTCTCAGAAAGCACATGCTTAGAGCAAACTATCAAGCGCGTATTTGGCGACAATGTTTGGTTCAATACCAAGATACAACCAATCCTCAGGATTTTGGTTGGAATTTATACAGTGATGGAAGTGGACTAACAGTTGATTGGTTGAGTGGACTCCCAGCCCCTGACATGGTAATTGAGCTCCTGGCCTGCAGATATACACGCGCTTGTTTGCCCGTGAAATGTTTCTGCATGGTAAATAGCCTAAAATGTACTGACATGTGCTCCCTTCGCTTATGTGTAAACCGATCCGTTGAGCAAGATGACGGCAAGTAGTAGTGTCAGGATTAAAATAATACCACCTCCCTCAACTGGCCACCGTTCTGCGATCCGTGGCCCACACCGCCCTCTCAATCCGCAGTGGGGGACACGGATCGCCGAACGGCTGCCAGTTGAGGGAGGTAGTATCATTCCGACACTCCTACTACCAGGGTCTGAACGCCCATTTAGAGACAAGCCTCCATAGTGATATACACCACTGATCGCCTTGTGATCAACCACACCAGAAGGGCTGGCCTCTCCCTCTATTCTGTGTAGGCTCGGACAAACACGTAGTCTCTGCCAGAGTTGCATCGGCATGATGGGACCACCCATAGTGGCTTCCATCTACCTTGACAACACTCACCTGGGAGGATGCTAAAGTGATTAGCATTTGAACCATGGCAGACTCTGGCATGGTCACATGTTATGCAGAGAATCTGGTGCTGAGCAGGGGTCTCCAGCAGAAAACCACGGCCTACCCTCTTTCCCCCTTAGAAGTGGCAGACAGACTTGATCTCTTCACGTGGGTGAAAGCGGTCGTAAATGTTTCTCCGCAAAGGGTCGACCCAAGGATTGTACTGGGGGTCATCCCAGAAGTGGGCCCACTTGGCATCCAATATCATGGCAGTCTCAGCGCCCTGTGCCACTGCTGTAGACGCCAGCACGAGCAGTATGATGAGAATCATGGCTATATATGAAGTTAAACTGAACAGAGTGAACCCCTCGAGAAATATCTGTGCCAGATCGAGCCCTGTTCCATCCGGATCGATAGTGATCTTCATCCCCTCAGGGGCAGGGGCTAGCTGCTTCACTCTGCCGGCGGCTAAGAAGCATAGCTCTAGGACTATATGAGTCATTTGCGGGCTAGTGAGGCTGACTCGCAGAAGCAGTTTAACAGCACCCTTGGCTTTGGAGACATGTGACACACCATCTACCCATAGGCTGCCCTCCTGGAGGTTAACAGCTTCTTCTGGTCCATCGAATGGACGACGCAGCTTTCCACCTGTAACCCCGATCCGGTGACCCACCCTCGTCAGGGAGACACCTTCACCTATGTAGATGAGGAAGGATGATCCCCGATTGTAGAGCTTTCGAACTTTCTCATCCTTTTTCACAACAGTGGACAGGGGAGTAACCTCTATGTCAATGACTGCGGGAGGCCTATATAGGGGCAACCATGTTTGCCAGTCACCCCCAGGTCCAGCGCGGTACCACACTTCATTCTTCTCAAATATGAACTGCAGGTTTTTTGCCATGGTCAATAGCAGACCATCATGGGTCATCGGTGGGGCACCGCTCGAATAGGGTTTGACCAGATGAAAGCTGAGGTCGTTATTTAGGGTGTTGATGTCTGCCACTGCTGTATCCGAGAGCTCAATCAACGGCTCGAGGATGTACTTCCTCTTCGGGAAATCATACCGAAACACGATCTTGTGGCCATCTATGTTGCGACACAGGCGCTCCTTCGAGACATCCTTGAGGTCTGTGAGCAGCTCCAGCCCATCACCACCAATGGGGTGGAGGGAGAATGCCTTTGAGTTTGCTTCATACTGTAGGGTGAATGACTTGCCATCGCTCTCTTCTACCTTGGCGTACACATCTGCCAGGTCAGCAAGACCAGTCGAGTGAGCAAATATGGGTTCCATAGCACTCTATAGGAGGGGTTTAAACAGGAGATATAACCATGCCGATTGTCCGACTGCTGCTCTCCGGTGGTGAGAACGTAATCTCACCCTCTCTAGAGGGGAGATGGGTGGTACAGTACCATGTAGAATGGGTCCTCTTCGGGGTGTCCCAGCGGAGCACAACATACATACATGCTGATGTGCTACATCAACCTCCGTGCAGTGCACACAGCAGCTCACTGGTAGAAGTTGGCCGGGACGTGATAGAGTATCTCCCAAGTGCCAACAGCAACCTATGGAAAGCTATCAGTCCTAGCCTGTTCACACCTGTAAATCACCTGTTTGACATCCCCTCAATTAACATATATGCCAGCACGGATGGGATATCGGACGCCCATTTGGAGTTTACACTCTTATTACTCATTGACCTGACATGATATCACACCAGGAATATCTGACCTTTGCCGAGATGATGAAGAGCCGGCTACAGGGTTGCCCCTTCATGACCCCTGCACAGATAAAGACCTTAAACGAACAGATGCTCGCACTGCAACAAGAAGGAGAGCGACTACAGCGGGAGAGCTGGTATCAACAGAACGCGAGCATTGCAAGGAGGTGAAGGAACAGTGACGGTTCCCGATACTGGCAGGCCCTCCTGGAGGAGGGTAGGCGGGACGCAGGAGTCTTGACAGACGCCGATGAGCCAGATGTCTATGATGATGTCACAGACGAGGATGAGCCACATGTCATACAGTTGGAAGAGGAGATGGCACAGAAGTGTAAGACCAAGAAAACCATCCAGCGGCTGACCTACTATCTTGGTCATAAGGTGAAGTTTCAGATGTCACGTCTCAGAAAGCTACTGGCACCCGACTTAGTGCTGGATGATCCCTGTCTAAGAGATGTCTGTCTCAACACCAGCAAGCTGGCACGGTTCGCCAGGCTCTCCAAAATGAACCCTTCTATGACTCATGAGCAGATTCTGCAGATGATGCAGGTTTAATCTCCAGGTATACTATGGCAAAATCAGAGTGGCAGAAGCAACCAGAATTATACCCCTCCCTGATGGCTGACGAGGGCAGTACAATCCATGGCTGGCGATACCATCAGGCAGAATCGCGTCCATGAGGCAGAAATGTACAGCAGAACGTGCAGGCGATATAAGACAGCCTACAACATCCTCGCGCACAACCACTGCTGTGGGTGTCATTGGAGCCAGTGCTGGGGTGGCAGCTGTGGCCACTCTCGCTACAGGGGTCGGTGCCATCGTCGCCATCCTGCTGGGTGGCGTGACACTAGCCGCCACTGTCTTGGCCACGGGCTTGGGGGTGGGGCAGATCACAAGGAGGCTGGAGAGGCATGCTAAATATGTGACACTGGCACAGAGTATGCTACGGACTATCGACGAGTCTGTCAGCAAAGCTCTCGAGGATGGCCAGGTCACCGATGAAGAGTACCACCATATATTGAAGGTCCAAGCCCTGTACTGCACGGAGAAACCTAAAGTGCGACAGCAATGCCTCAAAGGCTCCAGCGGGCAGGTTGATATGGAGGAGTTAAAAAACGAGATGTTACGGCGAGGTCGCCTTGCTGGTCTCTGGAGTCGAGACGACTACAAATAGTGTGCTGCCTGTACGGTAGCTTTAAGAGCACCAGTATAGACGGCCTTCCCACTGAAGCTCACGACAGTCATCCGGAGCCAACCGCCCCTCCTGGGTACACCCTTGACTGGCCTGAGAGGTCTACTGGATGATACACCAGGGCTAACACCGTTCTCCATCACAGTGGATGGGCGGTCCCGAACCAGCTTCTCTGTCAACCCACGACCGCCGACCAACCGCCCCATCACCATCAAGGATGCGAAGCAAGCTCATACTTAGATGGCTGCTCCAAGCCTCTCATACTGGAATCAGCAGCTGAACTTTGCCGTGTGGAGTGCCACGGCAGGATGTGGAGTAAGTTCCACCCTGCTTCACTCCTATTCTGGTACTCCTGAAGATGTGCTCATCATCAGCTGTCTCAGATTCCACGTGTACTTCATGGTGCGACGAATCCTCCATGAGCTGGTTGCAAGCCTCCCTGATACAAACGCCTTCGACCCACAGCTCAACAGTCATAGCGTCTCAGTGGCCAGCAGACTACAGAGAGAGAGAGAGTTCAGCGCTCACCCAGACTATCAGTGGCATGGTGGTGACAACAGTGGTCGAGGGGTTATATACGGTGACCCAAGACGTGACTACTCAAGATTCCCCTATCGAACACCCCGACGAGCAGGCCGTCGGAAGACAGCGACATTCTCGTTCGATCCAGACTGACTTTGGAGCACTGGTGCAAAATATGCACATCACTGGCTTGCGGCAGGACTATCCAGATGTGTGGAAGTACTTTGTCCCACACACCAGCTCAGGCCTCGCACCGGCAGGTCCAGACCATTTGTCCCAAGCTAGCCAGTCCCGCTTATGAGCCTGGTACTCTGCTCGCATCTCAGGGCGAATGACGTCGTCGAGGTTGGAGCCTGCTATAGCGATATACGCGGAGTCAGTGTCCATCTGCAGGTACTCAAAGCTGTCACGAGCTACGTAGCGATCGAGGAAGTCGTAGTAGAACTCCAGCATTCGCAGCTTCGTGAGCTCATAAACGGCTATCCCCACCTGGAAGGGCCTTCGAATAGTGATTCTCCGCTTGCAACTCTGGAGCTCGTATGACTCACCGATCTCCTCAAGATCTTCGAATCATGCACTACGCAGAGCCTTGTCTAGCACGCATACATCCTTCGTGAAGCTGGTGTTGCTATGCCGTTCTAGGGCCTCGATGAGCTTCCCGTAGGCACTGTTGCTGAGGAGTTTGAAGATATCTGCCAAGAGCGCTTTGCATCTCCCGAGCGGCAGGCCTCCGTAACATTCTCCACGAACCACTCGAATGGGCGCTTGGCCTCATAGTCTATGGTGCGGTATACAGCAATGATCTCCAGGCCATGGGTTATATACCACTTGAGTGTCGGGGCGTACAGAAGTCGCTTCTTGCCAGAGGGCACCGACCAGCTTCTGGGCCGCTTCATCCCTGTTCGCCCTAGATATGCCAGCATCTAAGAGATTGCCTCTACCGGGATCTCGCAGTTATAGAAGAGAGGAGGCATTTCCTCGAACTTTGCCCACAGAGCCTTGGTGACCTCTATATCCACCTCAGCAAACCCAAACCAGCTGTCTGCTAGGAGAGCCTCCTTAAAGCTAGCTACCCCACTAACACCGGACCAATGGCGCACTGTCTCCTTACCACATGGCATCTCTTTGGCCATCGTTGACAGGTACAGCGCATTTGCGTCGTAGCCGAGTAGACGTTGGCAGACATGCTCACTCTGGCGAATTCGAGTCACACTGGCCTCATGGTATCTGGTGAACACGATTCTGGGACCTCCAACAACAGCACCCTTCAGCATCTCATAGGCTTCCTTGCCCGGTGAATAGAGGCTTACATCCGGCATGTGCTGAGCGGTTCCACATAGGAGGCACTGCAATGACACACCTGGCAGACACTGCGTCTTTGAGGATTTCTATTTCTCATTCTGTGTAGAACTCCCACATCCGCTCTAGGGCTTCGATGAATGGACTGATGTCCAAGTTGTTGTAGTATCGCAGCCAGTCAGCGAATGGCCGCATTCCATGCCCACTGAATGTCTGGTTACACTGTTCCCACTCTGATCGCGTCAAGCGGTGGCCACCCTTGAGCGTAGATGTCCATGCTGAGTAGTCAGGAAGCCCTGGATAGTTTAGTTTCTCATGTGTGTCAAACCATTCATACAGGAACCAGCTCTTCTGCTGTGTACACCCGTAAGCTTTGATCCATACCTTGCCCGAGACTTCTGGGCTGAGGTAGTTCAGCACATCGAGAAACCGTAGCTCAGGTGTTATGAGGAACATGTTTGACTAGCCTGCTTGGCGACTCACTGTACCTGTACTGTCAGTCAGCTCAGAGTTGAACCCCAGTACAGGCACTTGGTCACACCACTCGTTGATCAGTCGTTGCTGTTGGTTTGGGAGCTTGTCCAGGTCTGTCAGTATGTACTGCACCCTAACCCTTGTCCGGATTAGATATGCTCGCCGTTGGATCACCAGCATGAACTGTCTGATCAGTTCTTTGGGGCCAGGATTGCAGAGGTGAGTGGGCTCACTCGTGGCGCCATCTAAGGAGCAGCCAACTGACACAAAGATAGGTATGAGTACTCTCGATCGTGAGTCTTGATACCATCTAGGAGTGCTCCGAAGTCGTAAACTATGAAGTGTGGGTATGGGACAGTCCGAACTCATTTAGAGACACTTGGACAGCATTTTATACAGCACTCCCACTGTACCACAAGCGTGCATCCAGATGCTCTCAGCTTCTCCGCTCAGGACTGTCTTGCGGTATCTTTGTTCGGCATCCTCACCTCGCTGGTGTTGTGGACACCCGTGCCAGTGACAGCCATGGAACTGGTAAACAGTGTTGGTGGTCGGATCATAACCATCTACGGGAGCACTCTCGATCCAACGCTCGCCACCGTGCCCACACTCTACATGGTGTATGTGTACGCCTCTGTTTCTCGACTCATATTCGATCCGAGTAGCCGCTGAACTGAGGCTTTTTCATATGCAGACTGTGGCGCTCAACCTTCTTGCCAGGACACACGATTATTGTTTTGCTGCCTGTACAGTGATCAGTGTGGTGTTGAAGATGGCATGCCTGTGTAAACCTCTGCTGACAGTGACTGCAGACTAGTGTATGTGCCAGCTTGGAGATGTTCTTGATGTAGAAGGCATGGTGGTACCACACTCCGATGGTCATGGTGTCACGGTAGTTAGTCGTTGCTTGATCAAGTACCAGGTGCCCTCTTCGGTTGGTTCATACACATGAATCCCGATCTTGGCGAAGAACTCTACCTTGTCCAGCTGATCCAGCGAGGTCTTGCGGACATCAGGTACTGTCACTGTCTTGCCGTAGAACTATGTGGCAAGCTCTCGTGCAGGAGCTGTACTTCTATCAGCTCTCGCTCCTCGGTGGACTGCTAGACATCTCCAGAGACACATGGTGTCCGTGTAGTTGTCGAAGGCAGTCATACGCTTCTTCTGTCGTATCCAGTCTTGGAGGGGGCCTGTCCCAGGCAGAGGTTGGCGGTCGATGACAGCCCTGACCTCAACTTTGATTGATCGAACAAAAGCCCACTTGGTGTTGGGTCGATTGATATTGTCTGTGTCGAGGCGGGCTTGCTCTCTTGCTGCCACCCAGTCCTGAGCTACTCTTATCGTGTTCAGCCACGGGCTCCCTGGAGCATTCTTGTGGAAGAGCATCACCCTACCGTCTTCGATGTGACGGATGCGATAGGTATGGGCGTAGCGGAGGTAGGCATTCTGGACAGTCTGCTGGATCTTTTGCATGATCTGGCCTGTGACGTCTCCTTCTAGACCTCTGAAGAATGTCCAGTGTACTGACCGGCGTCCTCTATCCTCTGTCTCCCTTTCGCTGAGATGCTGGTCGAGAATGTGTTCGCCTTCTCGCCTCATGCCCCGGGCTAAGGGTTCAGACCTTGGCCCCCCTCATCACTCGCTTAGCGATCGTGCGTAGGGGAGGTATGCGCTCCAGTGGATGGTCCGCCATCCGCCTCGCTACAGTCTTGGCTCGCAAGCTAGCAGTCACCTCCTCGTCCAACTGGCGAAGCTCACGTATCGGCTGCGCTTTCTTGTGGGGATTCCAAGGATCATCTTTGGTAAGCGCTGGAAACCTTCCCATCTTCATTGCTCGGGAGTCACTTCTGCAACTCCTCAGCACGGGCCTGTCCGATCATCTGGAGCAGGTCGGCTTTCTTGACCTTAGAGTAGCCGCTAAGGCCGAATTGCTTTGCAATAGCGCGAAGCTTGCAACAGTAACCATGGTGTATATCACTGTGGATGCCTGTCTCTAAATGGGTGTTCAGACCCTATTATGTGTGATTGATCACAAGGCAATCAGTGGTGTATATCACTGTGGATGCGTGTCTCTAATTGGGCGTTCAGACCACATTATGTGTGGTTGATCACAAGGCGATCAGTGGTATATATCACTGTGGATGCTCGTCTCTACATGCGCGTTCAGACCCTATTATGTGTGGTTGATCACAAGGCGATCAGTGGTGTATATCATTGTGGATGCTTGTCTCTAAATGGGCGTTCAGACCCTATTATGTGTGGTTGATCACAAGGCGATCAGTGGTGTATATCACTGTGGATGCTTGTCTCTAAATGTGCGTTCAGACCCTATTATGTGTGGTTGATCACAAGGCGATCAGTGGTGTATATCACTGTGGATGCTTGTCTCTAAATGGGCGTTCAGACCCTATTATGTGTGGTTGATCACAAGGCGATCAGTGGTGTATATCACTGCGGATGCTTGTGTCTAAATGGGCGTTCAGACCCTATTATGTGTGGTTGATCACAAGGCGATCAGTGGTGTATATCACTGTGGATGCTTGTCTCTAAATGGACGTTCAGACCCTATTATGTGTGGTTGATCACAAGGCGATCAGTGGTGTATATCATTGTGGATGCTTGTCTCTAAATGGGCGTTCAGACCCTATTATGTGTGGTTGATCACAAGGCGATCAGTGGTGTATATCACTGTGGATGCTTGTCTCTAAATGGGCGTTCAGACCCTATTATGTGTGGTTGATCACAAGGCGATCAGTGGTGTATATCACTGTGGATGCTTGTCTCTAAATGGGCATTCAGACCCTGGTAGTAGTAGTGTCGGAATGATACTACCTCCCTCAACTGGCAGCTGTTCGGCGATCCGTGGTGGCCCCCACCACCCTCTCAATCCCTGGGGGCCTCCATCTAAGAGGCATACACCAACCACATGTCTCAACAACCCTGGGGGGCCTCCATCTAGAGGCATACATCAACCACATGTCTCAACAACCCTATGCCCTAGGGATTGAGAGGGCGGTAGGGGCCACGGATTGCCGAACGGCGGCCAGTTGAGGGAGGTGATATCATTTTAATCCCGACACTACCACTCGGCACACTTGTGGCGAATATTGAAAATAACAGTGATAATGATGAGGAGGATGACGACAATTACAATGATTAATAGAATAGACCTGTATTTACCTTAGTGGAATGCACATAAATTCGCAGAAACTTTGTATTGATATTGCACCATCGCCATCGTTATATAACAGGAAACTACTGTAATACTGCCTAGCAAATTGTATCTTCTAACAACATACATTATTCACTAGCTCAAATTACATGTTAGACAGTTAATTATCTTGAAACATAAGTGCTTGATGTAGAACAAAGCTTCACAGGTTAAATATCCATGCATTCCTAGAATGTGGGTGTGGTTACTAAAATATCTATAGATTAAACAGATTTTGAGATAGCTGTATAAAACTTAATTTACGGGGTTGCGGAATAATGCGAAATAAGGTATTGTCAAAGGGAAAGACATTAAGAACACACTAAGAGTGACAAAATAAATGTATTTTATATTTCTTTAAAAATACCAAGATTTCACAAAATCATTTAAATTGAAATTTAATATTTTGGAAGAGAGTACAATTATGTGGTTTTCTTTGCCATGGTAGATGTGAAATATCCATATGCAAGCCTGTGAAAAATTATAATAAGCTGGAGTCATTATTTTAGGTTTCACAAATTTTTGTAAAAATGCACTAACACACACTTATAGTGGGATGCCTCCAATGTAGCGTACCGTTCTCATTAAAGCTGCCCTTTTCAGATGTCTATCATCCAAGATGGCCCCTGAACCATTTGGTCAATCAAGTTCCCTTGAACAAACTTGTTCAGCTCTTGCCCTAAATGATATTTCGTGAGTTCTGAATCGATCCCTCAAACGGTTTTGGAGAGAAGATTTTTAGGCATTTCTAAAAATCGACCAATAGCCAAGATGGTCACCGGCTAAATTGGCCGATCGGCTTCGTTTGAACAAACTTGAATCTATATGGCTTAAGGATGCTTCATGCCAAATATAATTGAAATCGGCCCAGCAGTTCTCGAGAAGATATTTTAAATTTCCCATTGCTGGGAAAATGATCCAAGATGGCCGCCAAACCATTTATCTGACAGTTTCGAAAACTGCAAATTTGAGATCAGAATACCCAAAAACCTATACAAAACCAATTTCGGCCTCAAAATCCATCAAAGAAAAAGATCCAATATACCCGCCAAACATGCTATATTTTGATTGGCCAACGGCGGCCATGTTTTTTGACGGATCAACTTCTCTTGAACCAACTTTACTGGCCCTTAGTCCCTAACTATATCTGCCAAATTTTAGCCTGATCCCTTTAGCGGTTCTGGAGAAGTTATTTTTGCTAAGATGGCCGCCGAACCATTTGACAAATTAAGTTCCCTTGAACAAAGTTGGCTGAGCTATTGCCGTGGATCATATTTCATGAGGTTTCCTTCAATCCCTCAAGCGGTTTCGGACAAGATTTTTAAAAACATTTCTAAAAATCAGCCAAAATCCAAGATGGCCACTGGCCAAATTGGCCGATCGGCTTCGTTTGAACAAACTTGGATCCCTATGCCCTAAGGATGCTTCCTGCCAAATATAATTGAAATCATCCTAGCGGTTCTTGAGAAGTCGTTTTAAAGGAAAAGTTGACGGACGGATGGATGACGGACGGTCGCCACGACATAAGCTCACTTGGCCTTTCAGGCCAGGTGAGCTAATAATAAGACCCTATTGTATCAGGAGTGTAAAATTGATAGCATTAACTGATTATTACTGACTGCAAACATGTTTATAAGTGACATTGAAGTAAAGATGTGGCTAAAATATTTACTATTTGGCTAACAAAAATGGTATTTGGCTAATCTATTGGCCAGAACATTGCAAAAGCCAGATCTGTCCCTGATATTGCCTATTTCACTACTACTGTGTACGCATACTTGTTTAATCCTGATATCAACCTATATATAGTTTATGGGAACACCTTACATGGCGGGGGGGGGGGGGGGGGGTGTTAATGGTCAAGCCGGCCAAAACCAGCCTCTGTAGTAGTAGTCTTGAGGAATGTCCTTCTGCAGATAAAGAGAAGAGTATTTTTGGAAATTTATCACTGGAATGGCTGGCTCGTTAAGATGGACATTCAATAAGAAAATATTTTGATTTTCGTGACCAAATTAACTGCGCTTTTATTAGTGTCAACGCTTTGTGATAACCATTTTCTAATTTCTAAATTGTATGCAAAGCAATTATAGCAAGAAAATAAGGTGACAAATGAATTCTTTATTGCAAGCCTGTGTGACATATATATACACAATTAATTTCCTTTCCACAAAACTATTTCACTTTATCCACATAAATACAAGAAACTGACCAATTGCCTTCTGTATACATATACATTTAGATAGTATTTACTGCATCTGATAGCCAACCTCTTGCTGAATATTTTGAGAACAATTTCACTGAAAGTTGTTGCCGCATATGTCAGCAACAATTAGCAGTAAAATTATTCTCAAAGTAAATTAGAGGGTTCCTGACTCGCGTTCTTGAAAACAAATGAGCATAAGTGAACTGAGGATGCAGAGTATGCTATAATTGAAATAACCATATTTCTATATAAGTGAACATGACCGTGAGAAAATCTCTGCTGGGTTATCAGGATATCATGTACAGTACAAGTTTGAACACGATGTATGAAATGTTCTGTTGACTATTTCTGACTTAATTTGATTCTACGCCATTGCTGCCTTAGCCAATAATGGCTTCCAATCAAATTCAAGGTGCATATTCACAAGAGAATGCAAGAAAATAAAATTGTTCAAATTGTATACTTTTAGATTCTTAAATTACGTGCCTAGATGGAATGACACTAAATAAATCTTAAAATATGATGATTTCATTAGACATACATTCATGTAATTTTTTTTAAGTTGTGAAATCGAATTAGAGACACGAGTCCATAATTCAAATTCACAACTAAAGGATGTTATTAATTTTTTCAGAATGAAATCACATGCTATGAATTATTTAGTTTCATTGCATCTAGGCACACAGTTTAAGCCTCTACAAGTATACAATTCGAACAATTTAATTTTGAGGAATTCTGTGAATACGCACCTTTAAGTACAGAATATTCATACGTTTGTTTTGGAAATATGTTATTTCTGAGCTGTACTGTATTTAGGTAATTGACAAATTAAAGCTAAATTCTTTGCTGACTGCGGTCAGTTTCACTGCTAGCTGGACAAATAAAGAATTCATCATCAGTTCTGCTATGACGGGCACCACATGGTTCCATGTGAGTCTGGTAGATCTTTGTACTGAATGTCCCAAATCCATGGCCGATCTATCAAAAAAAAATAAAATAAATAAAACACCATTATTAGTTCAGCTGTACCAAAGGATCATCCTTCATCTGTCTCTCTGGCAACCTTTTCTTTAACTCTTTAATGGTCCATTTTGGTCAAGAAAATGAGAATATTACTTAATGAATGTCCATTTGCAGGGCAACAGAAGACTATTTTTGAAAATTAACCACTTGAATGACTGGCTCGGTTATCGAGCCAGGCATTCCAGTGGTAAATTTTTCAAAAATAGTCTTCTCTTGGCCTGCAAATGGGCATTCCTCAGGACCACTGCAAAGGCCAGATTTGGCCGCTTGGCCATTAAAAGGTTAAAACGACTCATGACCCACTTAACTGACTTTAATCAAGTACTAGGCTTGCACAATTATTAGATTAATGAGGGCCCCGCATCCCCACACCAGACGGTATGCAAGCCCTGGCCATTGGTCTGTCTGTCCACAATATCGCATGAACAGCATATCATACAGAACCGCTTCAGATATTTTAATGAAACTTGGTGTATGCCTCAGTTATGATACGCAGATGTGCCTTTTGAAGAATTCACATTTATAGGTCCAATATTTTGGGTGAAAATGGGATTTTTCATGCTAAAACTCACGACTTTTGTCAATGTTCTCTTAAACAGTATAACATACAAAATTGCTTAAAATAGTATAATGAAACTTGGCAGGTGTCTTCTTTATGATGGGTAGATGTTCCTTTTGAAGAATTCACCTTTATAGGACCAAAATCTTGGGTGAGTTTGGCTTTTTTAATGCAAAGACTTAAATGTTTTTCAATTTCCAGTGCAGCTACGATTAATTGAATAATCGCTATTATTTATCTAAAATAATTGTTATTATAAAAATTGCATAATAGTTCAAGCCTACAAAGTACATGTCAAAAACATTCTATACAGAAATAAAAATAATGCACAACTTCAAGCTCTGTTTAACGCTATTACAGTATTAATCCTTTCATCAGGTTAATTGTCAAGATTGATCAAGAAAATCCACAAAGTTTCTCAGTGAGTGTCCATTTGCAGGCCAAGTGAAGACTATTTTTGAAAATTTACCACGAATGGCTGGCTCGTTTAGTCTTCTCTTCAGCCATTCCAATAGTCTTCTCTTGGCCAGCAAATGGACTTTTCTCATGACCATTGCAAATTCAATTTGAGCTGCTTGACTATTAAGGGTTAACAAAGCTACACTCTGAGAACAAAGAGTTACAGAAAATTCTGAGGAATTGCGACTGATAAGGACTTGGTTACGAGAAATTGCTAGATGAAATAATATTGATAATAATCCCTTAAAATTGCAGCATTACTATTTCTAGATATGGACAAATTAAGTTAGGAGAGTTTGTAAAAAACCCATTGGTATGACCTTAACATGTTAACAACGTTAGTTCATTGGTTGCTGCCAGATATATTATAATGAATAGAAATGACACCCAATGGATGAATCCAATCTGCCAGTCAAGTATATGATGTCATAGTCAATTACGTCACATGTAGACTAATGTCATAATCCAAATATGTAATAAATGACGTATCTGAGTCCATCAGGAACATTGAATACTCCATTTAGTTGTAGGATTTGTATATCTACTATTTAATAAACATTCTGTTGAAAATTTTGACATTAATTTAACCGAGCGCTGTTGCGAGCAGCCATAGGCAGGAACAGCACCCAGTCAAATTGGTTTCAAAATATTCCAACAGCTCACCTTGAAATTTGGATTATGGGATGTCAGGGTCCAAGGTATATAAATTGAACCCATCACGCTTAACGCATGGACAGAGCTTAGGTTGGTGGGACATGGCTAAGAGCGTATTCATTCATTGCAATTAAAATTCTGGAAAGTTATATGGAATCTAAGAATTTTGATCCAAGGCCTGAAAATCCTTAAAATAAGCATGGTTACTCATAAACCATGGAATTATAACCCTTTGAAACATCAAGTTCTAGGAATTCTCTTTCAAGCTATCATACAGGTAAGCTGGTGAATAGTTTGAAACTGGAAGCACTTCCAGTAAAATTAGTTTCAAAATACTTGAAAGAATACTTATTAACCCTTTAACACTCATATCAGCAAAAATGGCTTCTGCAGTAGCCTTGAGAAATGTCCATTTGCAGACCAAGAAGACTATTTTTGAAAATTTATTACTGGAATGACTGGCTCAGTTATATTCCAGTGGTAAAATTTCAAAAGTAGGCTTCTCTTGGTCTACAAATGGACATTTTCTATGAGGAAATTGAAAATTTCTTGAGCAAATTTGAAAGTTAAAGGGTTAAATTCCAATTGATTCTTCATATTTGATCTTTTGGGTTCCAAACCGAGATTTTTATTGGCAGTGAATGGTTGAGAGAAAACGTATGAACACCAACATATTTCCAAAACAAACAAACACATACTATTGAATATTTTAAACATTTATATTGGATTCATTGGAAGAAGGCAGCAATGCATTCCAAGCCAATTATGTTCAAAATATTCAACAGAACATTTCTTACAGCGTGTTCAAAATTCTACTAACTAACATGTTTCTGTTTTTGTTTTTTGAACCATGTTAACTTATTTATGAGTGGTACTGTAATTATGTTCATAAAACATTCACTGAATTTTCCAATGTGGTACATGTACAAGACTCAAATAATTCTGACAGGACATGCATGATAGGAATAGTTGACTGCCAAGGGAGATAACTCATGCTTTATAATTAGACAGCAATATGAAAGAAGTAATTTCACACCGGAATGACTGACTCGATAACCGAGCCAGTCATTACAGCGATAAATTTTCAAAAATAATCATCTCTTGGCCTGCAAATGGATGTGTTCGAGGAGAAAATTTGGATTTCCTGGAATAAATTTGACAGCTAAAATGTTAAGAGAGATTATTTGCCTACCTGTTGCGCTGTACGGTGTAGGAGGCAGATCATATGGCAGAGAAAATACTGTGCCTTGCTTTTCACATTGACCCATGCTTGCTGTACTTGATGCCTCAAATATACCCTCGCTTGTCTGAAGAAGAGAGAACAGCTACACATATTTATCAAATGTTGTTGTCATACTAAAACTGGAGTCTTGTAGAACTAGGATTTCTATGCCAAGTACTTATCAGCCATGAAAGAGGTTATATGCAAAGATTGTCATATGCAGAACTATCCTTGCAGACAAAATCAGAATGCAACTTGAGTAAATGACCACTGACTTTTAGGAGTCGACACATGGTCAAGACAGATGGTGCTAGAATGTCACTTCGGGATGTTTATGTGAAGCCACTCATACTGGCACACATAAAGTGGTCATTTTTGACAGGGTTCGTTTTCTCATCTCCCTACTTCGGAAACACCACAAAACAAAGCAAGATGATTATAACCATGAGATAGCAAATATATGATGAAAACTAATGAATACTCAACTAAAGGATCGATTAAGAAAAAATAAAATTGAACAACAAATAAAAGTAATAAAAGACCAGTTCACATGTCCCCCATACCTGGGCGTTTTACAAACCCAATTTTTAAAATCCAAATATTGTACGATTTTTCAAGAAATCTCGGGGGATTACGCTGGTGATTACAGACACATTTTGGCCAAATGCAATCCTTGTCAAGCTCTCATGCGGGGAGATGTAGTTCCGAAATTTTAACCAACTCCATGCAGGCTAACGGAAGTTATCGAACGGAAACCAAATATTTAACAATTTTTGAAGAAATCCAGGGGATAACTCTTGAGGGATCTGGACACATTTCACCAATATGCAAGCGTGGTTTTGTCATAAGGAGTTAACAAATTTGAGATGAATTCAAGCAGGCTAACTGAAGTTATTGAATGAAAACCAAATATTTTACGATTTTTCAAGAAATCAAGGGGGATAATTCTTATAGATCGAGACGCATTTTGCATGTAATCCCCACTGAGGTCTTGTCATAAGTTGACATTCCAAATTTGAAATAAACCCATGCACGCTAGTAAGTTCTTGAGCGGCCTGTATTAACCTGCTTTTCCCTACTAGCATAGCCAACCTTCCTCATGAAGTTGCATCACGAAACTCCAAGCAAAAGTAGTCTAAAATTTGCACAGACAGACGGACATACGGTCAGAAAGATGGACTGATTTACGCACAAAATAACCTGAATTTCCCTACTAGCACAGCCAACCTTCCCATGAAGTTTCATCACCATACATGTACTCCAAGTAAAAGTAAAGTTATTGACCGAAAACCTAAAATTTGCATAGGCGGACACAGTCAGAAAGACATGGGTGGACAGATGGATGGACTGACTGACCCACAAAATAATGTGCATTTCCCTACTACCACAAGCAACCTTCCCATGAAGTTTCATCATGATATTTATAGTAGTTATCGAATTAAAACGTGTGCGATGGACAGATGCTTGATTTTGGTAATTTTCTTACCCTCTTGGTTATCACCTGCTTGTCGCAAAAGAGGGGGATAACAAAGAGGGTAAGAAAATTACCAAAATCAAGATGAGAACACGACCCTTTGTGATAAATAGTATCTTAACTCTTTAATAGTCAAGCCGGCCACCTTTGAAAATTTACCACTGAAATGACTGGCTTTATAACTAGCTGAAGTTTTAATGTTTGTACTATGATCTTGACCATTAAAATGGTAAACTCATTGCAATGGAGGAATCCAGTTTCTCAGTCACTCCTATGATGTCATAATCAACTATGTGACGTGTAGTCTGACTTTATAGCTTAATTACGTCATGAATGACTCGATTTAGTCTGTCTTAAACTCTTAGTAGTCCATCTTTACTATTTAATAAACATTCTTTTGAATAAACTATTTTTCCATAGGCAGCAACAATACCCAGTCAAATTAGTTTCAAAATGTTCAACAGCTAATTGAGATTCAGAAAGTGCAGGGATCAATCGATCCCAACACGGGCAAAGCGTGGGTGCAGGTTAGCTAGAGATGGGCGGGGCGTAGCTAAAACTGTATTCCTCCATTTCATATAAAATTTATCACAATCATTAACTAACCCCCCCCCCCCCCCCGAGACTCTTACTAAGGAGCTTGTGTGACAAAGGTGATAGAGAATGGCAACTTATTTGCTATTCTCTATGTACATAGGATACTTACAAAATGCTGTGGTAGGAACAGCACACCGATTTCATACGAGCGTATCATCAACTGACTGCCCGTCTTCTCCAGTACCCCCCATGCAGCCTTAGACAAGTTAGCGCTGAATATAAACACACAGCCATCTCAGTATTGATGCATGTTTATTTATGATAAATAAATTACTTTAAATAATATGCTAACATTTTGTGATACAAAATGAAAAAAAATCCATTTTAACTCTTGAATCCTCAAATTTGCTCAAGAAATTTTTTTGAAAATTTATCCCTGGAACAAGAACGAGAATCAGAGATTGATAAAGTATGCCGCCAATTTCGGCAAGCACAACGTCCTGCCTAAAATTGGTAAGATCCATTCATTAAGATTTGAGTTATCATCTGGAAACGTAATGTAATGTCATTAAGTGGATCACCTTGAAATTTGATTCTAAATATCGATAGGCTTCTTCTGAACACCAAGGACAAGTTCCTACCAAAGATTGGTAGATTCCTTCAATAGAACTTGTGTTATCATCTGGAAACGCTATCTGGTGTCATTAATTGGGTAACTGTGACCTTGACCTTTGGCAGTTTGACCCCAAAATCAATAGAGTTCCTCGGACCATCATGGACAAGCTCCAACACAAGATTGGTAAAGATTTCTTCAATAGAACTCGAGTTATCATCAGGAAACGCAATCTGATGTCATTAATTGGATCACAAATTTCAATTTTCTCATACAAAATGTATATTTGCAGAACAAGAAGATTATTTAGTACAAATATACCACTGGAATGACTGGCTTGCTTATTGAGGCAGTCAATCCAGGGGTAAATTTTCAAAAGTAGGTTTTTGATGCTCTCTACAAATGGACATTTCATTTTTCAAGACCACTGCAGAAGCTTTGACTGTCATAATGATTAAAGGGTTACATAGTGACTTTTTCATGATCACATCTTTAGAGTATATTGTAGCACTGGTTAAAATGCACTATGATAGCCTTAAGCAATGAAACAAACCAAGCTACAAAATCATATGTCAGTATTTCTCTCATAGGTAACCGACACAGAAACAATAGCTTACCTGGAATACATTAGATAGCCTTGATATGATACCTCGGAAGGTTTAGGGAAAAAGTACAATATGATGTGTGCTTATTTGTATAATTCTGGACCACAAGAATGGTTTGTGGGGGTTACCAATCTGCGTGATTGATGCCAATGGGATCCATTGTGTGGAGTTGGTGGATCCAGTAAGATTCATGCTCCTTGCGTGAGGCAGTTGCTTCATGGCTGTCGGGGTCGTGACAAAATACTTCGATGGTTCTGTATCTGATGCAGGTGGCATCGTGTCCCACTTGGTTAAAGTGGTTCGCTACAGGGGTGTCCCTGTGATTGTTGACATCTCTGTAGTGCTCTTTAATCCTGATTTGAAATTTGCATTGCGAACATGTGAGTAGGTAAACTACGTTGCGAGTGGTGCGGTAGGTTTTTACTTTGCTTCTGTATTTTAGGTGTGTGTGTGTAAGCTTTGAAAGTTGAGATTTTTTTCTTGATTCATGCATAATTTGTATAATATCAATCACATCTGTCTACAAACCATGTCTGTATAATTGGTTGGCCTTACTTACCTGGTGACCAGGAACCAGGCTAATTTCTGCCAATCATCTGAAGCCCTGAGATACGTTTTGATGTGAGGGGAAGCGCGACTTCGACCACGGCCACTTGATTTCCACTGACTGCCAAAGTGAAATATACATGGTCGAATCTGCTCAAAAATGTTTTATTTTAATGAAAAAATGTCCATTTGTAGACCAAGAGAAAGCTTTTTTGAAAATTTACAACTGGAATGACTGGCTCGGTTATCGAGCCAGTAATTCCAGTGGTAAATTGTCAGAAATATCATTCTCTTGGTCTTTAAAGTCAATTTTCTGGTAAATGGGAAAAAATTAAATAAGGCGTTTACTCTATCAGGTACATTCATGTTGATGGAACTCCTTTCAATTGTACACTGATGTTAGTAGTACTGCTAACTGCTTATTGTCACCAGGAATGCTGTTATAGAGCCAGTCATTCAAGTCATAAATTGTCAAAAATATTCTCTTGGCCTGCAATTCAATATTCCCAAGACCAATGCAGAGGTCATTTGGCCAGATTGACAAGTAAAGGGTTAAAGATCCAATCACATCAGTGAAGCATTTTTTTGAATTTCTTGTTAAAGCTATATTTTGTATATTTTCTGTCTTCACCAAGATGCTCGACGTTACCACTTTGCAATGAACTTCATTATGAAGCTTGTCTTCTATTATAAAATACACGTAGAAGGCTTATCGATACACTTATCAGTGACCATGACCATTGACCTTTTGACTCCAAAATAACCGTGTCATACCCTCTCAGGGCTTTAGATTTACCTCATTTGGGCACACCACCTATCAGGTCCGGGATCTGTCAATGCTCCACAAAACTAGAGAATTTTGAAATCTGGGATTAATTTTGAGCCATTTTAGTTTTAATGACACTATAAGACCTCTGAATGACCATAAAATGCTACAGCATCCATCTCTGAGTATATATTTGACTGTAAATCAGTTAATTAGTGTTTATAGGCAGCCAGTAGGATTTTGATTTGGGTTCACTAATATGGGTGGATTTCATTTGGGCATGGCTTGTAAAGTCATACCTAAGGAGTAATCTAACTGTTAAGTTGAGATAAACAGAAAATGTTACGGTTGAAACCCCCCCCCAGTTTGTACCGATGTGCATGGTAGCGCAATAGCTTGTTATTGAAATTAAAATTTTTGCCAATATATTGATGGTTCCATTACTCTGTCTGTCTGTCTGTATGTATGTATGTATGTATGTCTATTTGTCGGTGTCCAATCTCGGTTAAGTTTATATCTCAGGATTGGTTCACCCGAATGGGACTAAACGTGGACACATGCTTCCTTATATCCAGTGGATGAAGCACAATGGTATTCGGTCATGAAGTTAGTTCAAGAACACTGTGATCTCGGTAAAAAAATCTACATCTTACCTCAATGGTACCGTGGTCAAAATTCAAGGTCACTGACCTTGGTATAAAATTTAATTTTTTATGGTTAAGTTTTTGGTTTAGCTCAACATATTGCCTTATATCTCAGGATTGGTTTAGCCTATTGGGACTAAACTTGGACACCTGTTTCCTTATCTCAAGGGGATGAAGCACAATGATATTGAGGTCAACGGTCAAGGTACCATTTGACTTGTATAAAATACAGACTAAGTTACCAGTAGATTCTTCTGCTTAGCTTATTTTGCCTTTATTTCAGAATTGCCCAAATTATTGGACCTAAGCATGGTCATTAGGTTATAGGCTAGTGGATTTTGGAGAAGCTGGGAAAAAAATTGCAATGTTATCGAAATCAACGTTTTCTTGCTCCCCTATGGTCATATTATCACAGAAAGTCCTTTTTTCTGACAGTGTGTCTAGGAGTACAGCACTGAAACTGTATATTTATCGGGTATACCATATTCTCTGAGTCTGTCAATGATTCCTTTAGTTGTAGTCATGGTAACGTGAGAAAAAACCAAGACGGCTGCGCGGATTATGGATAAATATTACTTTTGTCAGCAGCCATTCATTTGTCGCATACTTGCGATCATAAACCCTACTAAAATGAATGAAATGGATACAAAAATACCGAATAAATAATTTCTATCAAGAATTTTAAAGACATATATTTCTTTAGGTGAATGCGGTATATTTTAAACAACAAGAACTGAGGATTCTGACAGATGTAAAAATCATTGACAAAGGATTATCCAAGAAGCACATCTTGTCTGCTATCTTTGCCCGTACACTAATCGAAATCTTGTTCATCATCATCGCCAAAGTCTTTGCATCCGGAAGGAACAACCTTGTTCCTACATGTTTCACCATGGCAACCGCCACAGTGTAATCCTGATTTGTAGCATGAACATTGCCTTGTTACACATTTGGTTTTATTAGTAATTTTACAATTACAACGAATAAATTTCAGAACATTTGCAGGTGCAGCATCGATATCTGTCATGACTGGGCGCATAACCTTGTTTTCCAACTTCCAGCCCCATTCATACGGATTAAGGAACTTGTTATCGAGTTCAGCCCATTGGACAATTTGCAGATGGACATGCAGACTGTGGTAATGAGGTAATTTTTTTACACCGTGCAATCATTGCTTGATAACGCATGTCTCAAGGATGTCAGTGATTCAAAATCTTTCCCTCCATAAAGGATACAGAAAACAGATATACCGACATTAATGACGTCTTGGAGTGTCGTCTCAGTATCAGCCATTTCATGAGCTAGTAACTAGTTTGCTCTGTTGAGGCAAGACTTTCATTACATGAGTTTTTCCTTGTCCAAAGGTAGATGAAGTTGTATCTCAACCACCCCATGCATGGATGAACAGTATGTTGTCGTGCAATACTGGATTCATCACTTCATGTGCTTCGCGAAGGCCGTACATCTGCACAGTTTTATTCGGTCCATTTGTTTTTTTCTCGTTTAGTAGAAATATATCAGCCATGTATGTTTTCCAGCGGTGAATTAGCATAATAAAAATGTCCGTGTTTTCCGCTACAACCATTACTGATTGGCCGCTTTTCGAAAAGTCCAGAGCAGTTGATACAATCGAGGTGTCTGCATCGCCATCACTACACTTAACGATATAATCCTTAGATTGTAAGAATCTAACAAGAAGCTGTATGAACTGTCATATTCCTCATGATGGAGAAAAATGCCTCTTGATTTTTGTGACACTTTGATATATCTGTGACAGTGATATCCGCGGACGTTGTTCCAGAGCGCCTCAGATGTTCGTGGTCTTTTGTGGATGGTCCTTCGTATCCATCGAATACAACACAGCACTTTCCATATTTATTGCTGAGAAAGGTTTCATATCGTTCGACAATTTCTTGATACGTGACATTGTTTTTCCATCTAATATGATGGAGCTGCCAACCACCATCTATTACTGGCATGGTATCTTTTGTAACATTAGTCAGTTCATGGCTGACATTGTGGAGCTCTTTCTTGATATCCCTCGCTAATTCTGATTTATCTGATTTTTGCATGAAATAGTCTTTGAACAGCGATGTAGGTATGGAAGAACGTTCATACTTAAAATAAGGTGTGACATCTTCGGATTCTCGTTTTGCCAGTGCCGTACATCGCAAGAATAAAACACTCGGCTCAATCTGGATAGGTTTTTTCCCGAGCTTGATACCGGGCTGGAGGTCATTCAATGTACGAACTTGTTGAGATCGTTTAATGTGAGCATTACTAAAGGCCACGTCATCAAGTGGTTGCTGGATCTGCAAACCCACTTGTTCAGCCACGTCACAATTAATTCCATCATCGGCAGATGCCATTAGCCCAGTTGCCAACGACCTTAGCGTGGACACCTCGTCATCAAATGGGTTGTGCTGTTCAAACCAATCTAGGATCTTCTCCATGTCTACAAAATCTCGCTTGCACCTAGATTTACCGAGTTCCGCATGTTGTTCACTTGTTGCATTTTGATGATTTGTTAAGCTGGTCAATGCCTCATGAACAGCTGCACAGTGATGCATGCTATAGATCCAGTGATGCCTAACGCTTTCAGATATGCCACGACCATGTGTCAGACCTCCTCGAGCTTTCATTGATAGCATAAGAATCCGCTCTATGCATAGATCAGTCCATAATCCAGCCCAGTGCTTATCACTCCTATGAGCTGCATGGTGACCTGTAGAGAATTTATTGCACAACCATGGGTGTTTGGTCAGGAGATCTCTCATCATTTGCAGCTTGAGTGAGAGCTTGACCAATGCTATTTCTTTTTACATCATTTTCTATCATTGTCTCAATAAATATACGAGTTAGTGGGGTGAGAAACTCCCTTCCTTTACCGATATCACTAATATCATTGCTACTCGGATAACACTCTTTTGAGTACTCTCGCTGACGTATCTCGTCTTTCAGTAGTTTAGCACACGTAGCAACTATTCTTTCAGTTTCTAGTTTGACATTTTCTCTCTTTTCGGATTGCCATTTCTCATGTACTATGTAACTAGCCATATCATGGAAACATAATACATCTTCACGACCCCCTTTCATTCGCGACCAGAATATGTGGTTGCCGTAATGGTCGTGCAGTTTCTCTCTCAGGCTCTTAATGCCATAAACTTCTTCACCACTGGATATCTCTATCATCTTCTCGCATATTTCCATGATAGCCATTTATTCTGAGACCCCCTCATCATCCAGCCAATGGCAAAGTGCCTCAAACCAGCTTTGCGTCTTTGAATCGGTTGGCCGACCGACTGGTACATTAGTAGTATTTGCAGAACAGAAGAAATCTGTATAACATTTGCAATGACATTGGGCTGATGATGCAACTAAATCCATGCAGTCATCTACTCTTAACATAATTTGATGAGCCCAGGTGTCATTTCGTTTCATGCACTGATTCAAGACAAAGTGTCTGAATGCAAGCAAGGTAACCTTTGACACCGAGTCTTTGAAAGACTGCTGTTTTCCCACACAAAGAGCAACCACCCGTCCAGTCAAAAGGCTCCGTACTTGATCTTAATCTTTTTGATGTTGTTACACCACTGTTATTATCTGTTCTACTCCTTCTCAGGTCAGCTTCTGGATCCCTAGTATAATCAGTCCGGGATCTCTTGTGTACATACACGTTACCAATGGGCAGCGTTACCGATCTTTCTAATAAATATTCATTCAGTTCTCTATCCCCCCGAACACCACTTATACGAATAAGTGTTTCAAGACCTTTTTTTATAAACCTTTTGTTTATCATCTCCCATAACCTCCCGACAAACAACACAATTCCCCTCAGATAAGATACCCGGCATGGGAATGCAATTTTCATCTAATTGATAACTCATTGTTGAATGTATTAAAAATCCATAAGGAATTCAAGCATAGCACGTGTTCACAACCACGATATGATAGTGAATAAGCATATTTGGTAACTTTATTTCAACCTGTTACACGCAAAAGTCATAATTGTCTTTTGATTTACATTAATTGCCAGTTTCTAAAATTATCCTGGACCATGTATTATTATTACAAATGATTAATTCTACTCATAATTTGACCACAGGCCGCGCTAACTTGGCTATATTTGTAAACGATGTATTGTCCTGAACAAATTTATTCGCTAACTTTCTTATTATTGGATCTTCGAAATGTATGCCAATTTTCAGCACGCTAATCGTACGGAAACGTCAGAAATTTGAATTTGCCCCCGTGCACCCTATAATAAGGCACTGCAAGAAATTTGAAAGTAGGAAGATTTCAAAGTGGTGTAAAAAATTCCGCCCAAGACATATTGGTCAGGACTTTTTTTCTGGGATACTAGAGATAGTGAAGATAAAAAATGAGCAGGAATTGATAACAATGGAAATTTTTTCCCAGGTCGCCCAAAAAATGGGCTTATTCTACTAGTCTATACCTCAACCAGTCGGAGCAGCACAAAGACATTCAGACTTCTTCTTTGTAATCTTGATACAAAACTAGATTTGTATTTGGAAATAAATAATGTCGCCCATATCACATCAGTGTAACGCTGATGACTCGGACAGACAGACGGCGTAACGGAACCCATTGATATATTGGCAAAAATTCTAATTTTAGCCAATGACAATGTAGATTATAGTATACTTAATTTTGAAAAATATGTTGCTAATCATGGTGTACCGTTATTATATCAAGATGCACGCTTCACAATATTATGTGTATTGCCATGGCTAATATTGCAATACATGATGCGCATTGTTACAGGCCTAGCTTACAGGCACTCTGACGTGAAACCTTTAGGCTGTGTGCACAATTTTGCCACAGACAATATCATGATATATAGTGCATCACTAGAAAGACTGCATCCCGTGTGTCTAAATCTGCCACTTTTTATTTTTCCACATCACACATCATATGTGACAGTGTCACACAATGGGCCTTTCCAGTTTATCTGCCCATCATATGACATCATAATCAACCACATGATGTGTAGGATGATGTCATAATCAATTACAGCATGAATGACGTAGATAAGCTCGTTACAAACGCATAATTGATGACAGGCTAATAGTTGCTGTACATATTGCATGTCTTTACTATTTAATAAACATGCTGTTGAATATTTTGAAACTAATTTGATTGGGAGCTGTTGCTGCCATAGTCAAATTAGTTTCAAAATATTCAACAGCTTACCTGTATAGTTTTCTGGAAACTGATAGTCAGGGCATTCGGAGATCGATAGATCGCAACACGGTGAAGTGTGGGTGGAGCTTAGCTAAAGGTTGGTGGGGCATAGCAAAAACTGGATTCCTCCATTGGTTTTGATATTTTCCGGTATGGTATTACATACATGTAGGTCATGGTATCGTATATGGCTGGTCATGGTATGCCAGGGAGAATATCTGATGCCTCAGTGCTATGGAAGCTGAGTATTATGGAGGATAACATTGAAAATGATCGACCCCTGGATAGTTTGATCTTGAAAGGGTATGGTTCGATGAGGAAGCCATAAGCATATAGTCTATAGACTGAACCATAAGCCCTAACTTCCTACCATACTTGCAGGGCAAGCAATATTGGCCCAAGCAAGTCTTAATGATATGCAGATGGTGCACAATTTATCTGTATACATTTAGATGCCTCTGTTTGTGATCCCTATATAGAACAAAAGTTGAACTAAATGCCATATCATGTAGGTAAATTCGTACTGCAGAATGGATTCAATCATGGCAAAGATTAAAACTAATGTCTTATTGAAATCGGATAATGCCTGGGTGAAGTAAACGCCCATTGAAACCACTTCATGTAGGGTGTGACAAAAACCATGAGATAGATATGTCACCATATTGTCACAGTAGTGTCAGAAGAAATGTTTGTAAGTGAAGTGGGGTTGGCATTGTGTAATGATGAGAGATCTTGATAAGTGGGGCGGGGTGGGCATTGCGCAATGATAGAAGAAATCTTGGTTGCTAAGTGGGCTGGGTTGTGGGTATTGCGCGTACACAATGTGACAATGAAATACAACATTAAACTATTGACTATTTTGAAATTACTTTGTCGAGAAGCTGTTATTGGCTTAAGCAGCAACAGCTTCCTGGTAAAGTAATTTCAATATATTGTTCACAATCTTTCTATTCCTCAACTAATCAGTATACAGGTAACCACACCTACTGGAAGTAACTATGAATGTATTCCTGTTTCTTGGCAACCTTGATACTGTATGGCAAGGATCCTCCCGCCATAAAGCCCTCTAAAGACAAACGTACATTGTCCTTAGATGGATAAATCTGAAACAGAAATGAGTATAAAATAGAAACGTGCCTGGAGTCCATAAATTTCTAACAACACCAACACCCCCACACACCCCTCTTCATACAAAAACATATACATCCACAATGTGATGTGATAATACAACCTCACTATGTCTTGAAACGTGTACAATGAGTACATATTACACAATCTATATTACCATTTAGACAAATGAATTATTAAATTTCCACCCATTTATGGGGCTCTCATGATCTAGGGCCAGATGAAGGCATATATGACCTAGACTTAAATAAATATGTAGGCAGTGATTGGTTCTCAAAAGATGTGCCACCCAAGACATGAGCACCACCCAGAGCAACCCACCCCTACCTACTTCCGCACCTCCTCCCGTGACACGCAAGCCACCCAACTGGAAAACTTGCTCAAGAAAGTTTATGCCAAAATCAAACTCCACACCCGCACTGGGAGCGAATACACAATTAGACTGCTTTATTAAAGCAATCAAATATCAGTTCGCCAAACATATCCGCCACAGGAATTTAACAGGTAATTTAAAGAAGAGGCCCAAGGGGCCTGTGTCGCTCACCTAGACTCCTGGAGCACTCTAATTTTTTGTTAAAATTGTTGGTGGGTTATTTAAGAGTAGTCTTTTAAATGAGTATGTGGACATTTTTGCAAGTCCAATATGGCCGCCAAACCAGGGTTGATAAAAATCATGATTTTTTTTATAAAAATCAAAAAAATCGGATTTTTTTGATTTTAATCGATTTTTTTGATTTAAATCAGATTTTTATAACCATGTTTTTTATATTACTAATTAATGATAAGATATGCAATTTTAAGTCAATTTAATTAATTTATTTCAAATCAGATCAATATAGTTATACATGTATATGATGATTCATTTGTTAAGTAACTTGTAAACAAAAACAAGCTTGCCAGCTTTCTCAGTACCAAGACGGTTTCTCACTTTTGAATGCACAAAACCAAAAGTTGAGAATATTCTCTCAACACCTGCACTAGAGGCAGTAGCACCAAGTATTGCATATATCATGTTTAGCACATGGTCACTGACTCTGTCTGATAGAGATTTCCACCAGGCAAAGGGAGACACAGATTCCAGAACAGATGAACTAAACAAGTAATCCTTAAATGGATCTGCTCTGGCCCGGTAGTTCATGATTATAGGTATCATGTCTGGGGATGACACAGACACATACTCCATCACACTGTCAGTTTCCTTGGTAGACAATCCTTTACCAGCAGTACGCGGATCCAAAATATAGGCGAGATAGTGGGCAGGAGTGAGTGCCTGCTTACATCGTTCGTGGAACTTCTTCATAATGCTTAATGATACCCCACCTTCTTCAAAGTCTTTTTCCAACTTCTTCCATACACTAACTGCATCACTGAGAAAACAGCTATCACTCTGTACTATATCCAGGGCAATGGAGATTGGCTTAAGGAGCCTCAAATAGTCCTCTGCTTGTCTCTTTATCCCAATATTTTGCACTTTACTAGCCACATTTGTGTCTATACTATCCCTATTTTCCTCACACACTTTCAAAATGATGGACCAGTTATCCAGGTAGCACTGAAGGCAGTCAGCTAGCGTATTCCAGCGGACATCTTGTGGTAGGACGAGTCGCTTGCCTCCCTCTGCCTTGTACCATGCTGCTGGTAAATGTGTATTGCGAAAGTACTTCACAATCTGTGTGACGTGTTCCTTAACACCCTTGATCTCTATGTCATGAGCAAGTAGGTTCATGAGGTGGGCTGAACATCCATGGGCAATAATGTCTTTGTGGTCTTTCTTCAGTTCTTCACGCATCTTACGCATGTTAGCCGCATTGTCAGTTACAATGCTACCTATGTTACATTTAAACTGTTCTTCGCAATGTTTAATAGCACTACTAGCAACCTGTTTCATGTACTCAGCAGTGTGACTGTGGCCTGACGTATCCACAGTCTCAGTAAGATAGGAATCACCATCCGAAGTGGTTACAGAGACACAAACTACAGGTTCATTATGTATATTACTCCAACCATCTAAACACATGGAGACAGTCTTGCCTTCAAGCCTTTCTTTACACTCATCCTGCAGTGACTGCTGAACCTTGTCCAGTAAACTACTGGCTACTTCATACAGACTTGGTGGACAGTAGCCTGGTCTCAGCATCTGGACTAGTTTAATGAACTCTGGATGTGTGACTGCAGAGAATGGTGTGTTAGTAGCGTACACGTAGCGACCGACTTGCTCATCGATGGCGTCTTTCTCAATTTGGGATGTTCTCAAAACATAGTGGTCTAGACCTGCAAAATAAAATATTACTGTATCAGCCAGGAAAGGTAGACACATGTGGGATAATGTTGACATTAGTGTGCTAAGGGTTAACTGGCTGACTGCTCTGAGCTACTTGAGAATAGTTTCAAGCTGCATTACTCAAAACCTGCTAAATAGTGTGAAAACAATATAACTCAAAGTTGTTGGTGATTTATTCACCAAGAAGTTTCAGTCAAATTGTTTTCAAAATATTCAAGTAAATTTTTTTAGTTATTAATTTAGCAATATTACTGTTTCAGCCAGGAAAGGTAGACACATGTGGGATAATGTTGACATTAGTGTGCTAAGGGTTAACTGGCTGACTGCTCTGAGCTACTTGAGAATAGTTTCAAGCTGCATTACTCAAAACCTGCTAAATAGTGTGAAAACAATTTGACTGAAAGTTGTTGGTGATTTACTCACCAAGAAGTTTCAGTCAAATTGTTTTCAAAATATTTAGTAGTTTTTAGATGAGTCTCACTATAGTTTTCTGACATAAATCTTTTTAGGAATTTGGGATTAAAATTACAGTACTATGCAGTGATAAGGTTAATGTGTCCAAATTAAGCCAATTAACTACCTGACTGCTTAACTGTTATGTAACACCACAGGTGTTATCACCTCACACAATCAATAAAGGGGTCTGCTCTTGAACAACACTGCTGTCCTATAAAGATCTCACAGTAATAGACTAACTAAGGTGGTAACCCTTTGATTGCCTTGTTTATTTAATTTATTTTTAAATAAGGCAGTGTATTTGTTTGCAAAATTATTTAACTGTAGAAAACATATAGACTGTAACTGAAGGATTAGCTATTAATCAGTTTTAATTACTTGGTCAAGAGTTAGGCTGAGTTAGTGTGTGGTCTGTCGGTCAGATTATCAGTCTGTTTGTCAGTTAAATTTTTATTCACAAAATATTATATTCTCTTACCTGCACTGATTTTGGTTCTCTTGGTAGGCGTACACAACGGTGATGACTCCCCTGCCTCTGGGGCAGGGCGCTTCCTAGGCGTAGAGACTGTTATTGCTGGTGTATCTTGTGTATCAGTCTTACATTCACTATGATGCTGCTTCATACGTGCTACTATGCCTTGCATAGATTTGCCACATTCTTTACACTTAGCCTTACAACCAGATTTACCAATCTCAACATCCTTATCAAAGTACATCCAAATGTGATCTTGCTTTCTTCCAGGCATCTTAACTTATTTTGAACAAATGATGAGTTAAGAAACATTCTATTTGCTTATATGTACTGTGGGATTCAATGTGTTTTCTTAACCTGGCTGCATGTAAACCAGATCTCTCTTACACGAGTGCTGTCTATGTTTTTTTATCCATCAATGTCCATCAGTTTACATACATTGTTTATCAAAGTCAGAGAAAGGAGTTAGCCTGAATGTTTTGATAATCTAGCAAAGTCTGGGCAGTAAATGGGGATAATGGGGTTATAGTATCAGGGACAGAAGCAACACCTATAAAACAACTGTGAGGCAAGGTCAAAACAACAGTTTTTAAAGGTTATTGGGTGTATACAGATGAAATAAAGCAAGTAATACAATATGATGATTTTATTAAAAAAACACTGACTTTTAAAAAAATCGCATCATGATTTTTTTGATTTTTTTGGACTGATTTTAATCATGATTTAAATCACTGATTTTAATCATTTGATTTAAATCAAACAACCCTGCGCCAAACACGCTACATTTTTATTGGTTCACTATGGCCATGTTTCTGACATAGCTCCTTCCCGTGAACAAACTTTAATGGCACTCAGAGCCTAATAATATCTCCCAGATTTCGGCCCAATCCATTCAGTGGTTCTGGAGTTGTTTTGGCAAAAAATAGGTTATCCAAGATGGCCGTCAAACCATTTGGCCAATCAAGTTCCCTTGAACAAACTTGGTGCAGTTCTTGCCCTAAATGCTATTATATGCGCTTTGAATTGATCCCCCAAGCTGTTTCGGAGAAGATTTTTAAAGACATTTCTAAAAATTGGCCAAATCTGAGATGGCCGCCAGCCAATATAGCTGGATTCTCTTTGGCCCTTTCGGTAGTTGGCCCATATGCATTGACTATGCGACACTTAGTGGTGGTGTGCTTTCGTGTTGGTATAGCCAGGTCGATAAATGCAACGCGATCACTTACATATCCAAAACTAATGACATCGTCCAATACACTTGGTCCGATTACGAAGCCTAATCCACGGTAAGTGGCCTGTTTTTGCTCCATGAGTACTAGCTTATGGCCTGTCTGAAGTTGCTGCTCTGAGTGTTTAGCTATTTTAGTCTCTTGAATGCATATGACATTAATTTTATAGTGTTCACAGTCTGCACCTAAAGTTTGCCTCTTTGATGTTGCATAGTTATGGTAAGCTCCTGGGAAGACTGCGTTGTCCGAGGATGTCGAGCACAGTTTCTTGTTAGACATAGTCAGAGTTGCCTCTGTATGCGGATATCAGCCTGCAATCCTTTTTGGAGGAGAAAGATGACACCTCCGTAAGTACCAACTTTGCTGGGAAACTACATGTAAGTCATCAAGGATTGCGGGTTGACATCCAATCCCCCAAAAAATCCAATATGGCCGCCAAACACACTATATTTTGATTGGCCCATGGCGGCCATGTTTTTTGATGGATCAACTGACCGTAAACAAACTTTAATGGCCCGTCGTCCCTAATCATATCTAGCAAATTACGACCCAATCCCTTCAGCGGTTCTAGAGAAGTCGTTTACGCTAAAACTAGGTTAACCAAGATGGCCACCGACCCATTTGAACAATCAACTTCTCTTGAGCAAACTTGTTCAACTCTTGCCATAGATCATATTTCATGAGGCTTGCATTAATCCCCCAAGCGGTTTTGGAGAAGATTTTTAAAGACGTTTCTAAAAATCGGCCGAAATCCAAGATGGCCACCGTCCCAATTGGCCGATCGACTTCCTTTGAACAAACTTGAATCCCTATGCCCTAAGGATTCCTGCCAAATATAATTGAAATTGGCCCAGCAGTTCTTGAGAAGACATTTAAAATTTCCCATTGCTTTAGTATGGGAGCTTTTGGCGGGAAAATGATCCAAGATGGACGCCAAACCGCTTATCCGACTGTTTCGAAAATTGCAAATTTGAGATCAGAATACCCCAAAACATATAAAACCAATTTCGGCCTCAAAATCCATCACATAAAAAAATCCAATATGGCTGCCAAACAGCTATTTTAATTGGCCCACAGCGGCCATGTTTTTTGACATTTCAACTTCCCGTAAACAAACTTTGATGGCCCTTAGTCCCTAATCATATCTCCCAAATTTCGACCCGATCCATTCAGCGGTTCTGGAGAAGTTGTTTTCGCTAAAACTAGGTCAACCAAGATTGCCGTCAAACCATTTGACCAATCAAGTTCCCTTGAACAAATTTGGATCAGCTCTTGCCTTAGATCATATTTCATGAGGTTTGCATCAATCCCACAAATGGTTTCGGACAAGATTTATAAAGACGTTTCCTAAAATCGACCAAAATCCAAGATGACCACCAGCCAAATTGGCCGATCGGCTTCCTTTGAACAAACTTGGATCCATATGTCCTCACTATGCTTCCTGCCAAATATAATTGAAATTGGCCTAGTGGGTGTTGAGAAGTTGTTTAAAGAAGAAATTGACAGACGAACGATGGACTGACGGATGCCATGGCATAAGCTCACTTGGCCTTTCAGGCCAGGTGAGCTAAAAAACAGAAAGGACAGCCATAGAACAACTTATGAAACAGGATGACATTATTGTGAAAGGCGGACAAGGGCCAAGCTACTGTAATCCAAAATACAATTGACTACATCAACGAAGCCAATAGACAGCTTTCTGACACAAATTTCTATCTGGAACTATCAGAGGACAGAACCACCATCCACACTTACCTCATCCAAAAACGGTTAGACCAACTACTAAGAGATGGTGAGATCACTGAACAATTCGCATCCAATTTGGTACCAAAACAACCAAAAACAGCACACTTTTATTTACTGCCAAAAAATACACAAAGCCAAGACAGGCAATCTAGTACCAGGGAGAACGATAAGCGGCAATGGATGCCCAACAGAACTAATCAATAACTATGTTGTTGAGCATCTCAAAATCCATGTTAAAGAAATAAAGTCTTACGTGAAAGACACCACTGATTTCATAAAATTAGTAGAAATTTTGACATAACAAATAACGACATATTACTAGTCACAATGGACGTCACATCGCTCTACACTAATATACCTAACCAGAAAGGTTTACGGGCTGTAAGCCGATTCCTACGCCGCCATGGCATCCCAGGACCGTTGTCTATTAGAGGATTACTTAACCTCCTTAACTTGGTCCTAGAACTTAACAATTTTGAATTCTCTGGAAAACATTATTTATAAATAGGAAGCAAAGCAGCATGCACCTATGCACGCATTTTCATGAGCGAGTTAGAAACAAAACTACTCGAACAGGCTCCCAACCAACCGGCTTTCTTCTTACGATATATAGACGACACATTCATGATCTGGGACCAAGGAGAACAAGCACCGAATGAAATTTAACACCCATATGAATTTTCCCGTACTAGTGTGCCCTTTTTTGGACACTACTGTAACAATAGGTGCAAACAGGAAAATATGCTTTTCTTTATACCCAAAACCAACAGACAAACATGGATATTTCCACTACTCTTCAGCACATCCGATTTCCTGCAAAAACTCAGGCCCATACGGACAATGGCTCCATTTACGTAGGATATGCACAAGAGATATGGATTATCTCAAACACACCACCAATCTCATAAGCCACTATGAATCCAGGGGATACCCTAAAACACTTAAAATTAGCTCAAGAAAAGGCGTTCTCACACAACAGAGCATCCCTCATTCATCCAACACTGGCACCAGATGCAGTAATACAATCAAACTGGAACAAGAAAATCACTACACCTATCTTTATCTCGGAATTCAATAAAAGCAGTGAATTTGTACAAAAACTAATTCTTAATAATTGGCATATCCTAGATTGCAGCCAAAGATGTCGACTAGCCATCCCAGAAAAACCTATGTTCGGCTTTAGAAGAAACAAAACAATCAAAGACAACATAATCAGAGTGCGTCTGAACAATCCAGACGCGACGCTGTCAAACCTACCCATATGAACATCCTCAAACCCTGCCCAAAAGGCAAATGCGACTTCTGCAAAGTAATGGACCAAAGTAGATGGTTTCGGAGCCACCATACAAAACTCACATACAGGGCGAAAATAGTTGGAAACTGTCAAACAAGAAACGTGATTTACATGATAACATGCGGATGCTGCGAAAAACAATATGTGGGAGAGACCAAAAGAGTGTTCAAAATCAGAATCCAGGAGCACTTATGCTCAATCACAAATTTCCACCAACATATACTATAGATATGACACACCTGTATCAAAACATTTCACATCTGACAATCACACAAAAAGTGATGTCCAATTCCGAATCATCCAAGTCCTGTCATCAGATCCGGATGACGAGTTCTCCACATCCTGGAGACACACGAAAGAAAGCCATTGGATACACCAACTCCACTGCATCAAAAAAGCATCCGCTTTTGTTTCTACGAGAATTCTTAATACTTACCAGATGTACTATTATGATAATGCCTATTATCTAGTCTAGCTCAAAATAAACAATTAACAACTCCGCACTCTCCTGGTCCTGCCCATACTGTGTCCGGGAATCACCATAGTCGCAGGTACCGAGTCAATTCCCAATCACAGTCAGATTCGTCTTATATTTGTCTTGACAAACAGCGAAAGCAGCTCAGCCTCACCTCAGCAGGGCGGCTGAGGCAGGGCCATAGTACATCTGGTAAGTATTAAGAATTCTCGCAGAAACAAAAGCGGATGCTTTTTTTATTCTACTTCGAATAATACTTACCAGATGCACTATTACGATAAACTCCGGATTTCAACAGCCAAGAAATACCGGTGGGAGGAGGTGAGGCTCGAACCAGCACTCATCTACCATCCGACAGAGAAGGTTGTGAAGAGACCCCCTACCCCACCCCCTCATTTATCCGCACAAATTCCAGAGGGCTGTCAAAATGGGGAGCAACACCCACCAGACCTGTGTCAGCCCCAAGTCTCAGCTAGGGCAGTCCAGTAGAGTGCAAAGAAGCTACTACAACTTCTAAATTAAAAAAAAAATATCAGTATATCGATTAGATTTTCAAATTGGAATGAGTCTAATGTCTGCAAAAGAATAAGATGTTCTTATCCAGACAATTTACTTAGATAGTCTGGTATTTCGACTATAAGTAAACTTAAAATTAGTCTCTTAATTAAGACAAACACTCACCATTTTTGAGTGCTTGGTCTTTCTTGTTCATCACAGGAGCTCGGCCCAATCCACGGTCGTTCTCGGGTCATGTGCATGGCCATTGTTCAGTGTAAGTGGAAGAAACTTGTGATGTGTGCGAAATAGTGGTCGGATGTGGCTTTAGTTCAGATTCGATAAATTGGCGACGGCTACCGGATTAAGTGCGCTGGAGATGTCGCGAAGGTAGAAATCAGTAAATGACGACTCGGCATGCCATTGTGCTACAGACTCAAAAAAGCATCCGCTTTTGTTTCTACGAGAATTCTTAATACTTACCAGATGTACTATTATGATAATGTCTATTATCTAGTCTAGCTCAAAATAAACAATTAAAAACTCCGCACTCTCCTGGTCCTGCCCATACTGTGTCCGGGAATTACCATAGCCGCAGGTACCGAGTCAATTCCCAATCACAGTCAGATTCGTCCTATATTTGCCTCGGCAAACAGCGAAAGCAGCTCAGCCTCACCTCAGCGGGGCGGCTGAGGGAGGGCCATAGTACATCTGGTAAGTATTAAGAATTCTCGTAGAAACAAAAGCGGATGCTTTTTTTATTCTACTTCGACTAATACTTACCAGATGTACTATTATGAGGCTCGAACCAGCACTCATCTACCATCCAACAGAGAAGGTTGTGAAGAGACTAGAACCCTGGCATACGCTTGGGTTCTGCCATCTGACTCATAGAGTGCTAAACTTCCATCGTCTAGACCGCGCTCCCCCCCCTCTTTTGTCCGCACAAAATTCAGAGGGCTGTCAATGGGGATGCAACACCCACCAGACTCGTGTCAGCCCCAAGTCTCAGCTAGGGCCGTCCAGTAGAGTGCAAAGAAGCTACTACAACTTCTAATTTTGAAAAAACATCTATATCGATTAGATTTTCAAATTGGAATGAGTCTAATGTCTGTTTGAGAGGATAAGAATACTCTTGTACCAGACTATTTACCTAAGCAGTCTGGTATTTCGACTGTAAGTAAACATATTTATAGTCACTTAATTAATGTAAACACTCACCATTTTGAGTGCTTGATCTTTTCTTGATCATCACAGGAGCTCGGCCCAATCCACGGTTGTACTCAGTCATGTGCATAGCAATTGTTCAGTGTAGGTGGAAGACTTTGTGATGTGTGCGAAGTAGTGGTCGGAAGTGGCTTAGGTTAGATTCGACAAATTGGTGAGGGCTACTGGATTAAGTGCGCTGGCGATGTCGCGAAGGTAGAAATCAGTGAATGACGACTCGGCAAGCCATTGTGCTACAGACATCACCTCCTCTAATGAGACACCCGTATAAAGGGCCGATGCTGCTGCTAGTGCTCGGACCTGATGGGCATTCGCACGATCAATCTGCTTTCCTGTAGCGATTTTGTGCGACATCTGAATAGCGTCAACTATCCAACGAGAAATAGTATCTTTCGACGCTCGTAAATGAGGAGCTTTGAGACATAACCACAGACATTTCGGGTCATCTCTCCACTCATCAGTACGTTTCTTATACATTTTCAGACATCTGACAGGACACCAAGCAGAAGAGTTTGGGTCATGTCTAGTTAAACCTGGCAAATTGATCGGCTGTCCTGGATATTTAAGTGACTGATTCTTTGCCAGGAAACAAAGATGTGGAAGTAGTCTTAAACCTTCACCCGTGACGACAAAACGGTCTTGTTCGGCAGAAAGCGCATGTATTTCGCTTCTCCTTCTCGCCGCCGCTGCTGCAGCTAAGAAAACTGATTTAATAGTTAACAGTTTAATGTCTATAGATCTAATTGGTTCAAAGGGAGCATGCCCTAAAACCTGTAGAACAAGAGATAGATTCTATGCTGGGATAGGAATTGGCTGTCTAGGTCGCAGATTGCTCATTCCTTTAATAACTTCATGCAAGGTGTCATTCTCCACTCTTTCAATGGCCAGACTGGGAGTGACTGAAGCTAATGCAGACTTATATGCTGCTAGGGTAGAAGGTACAAGTTTGTCAACTTCGTATAAATGACAGATAAAATCTGCTACGTGTTGAACAGATGCAGAAAAGGGATTAATATCTCTTCTCTCACACCACTGTGCAAATTTGTTGATTCTATAATTATATGTCTTTGTGGTTGAAACTCTTCTGGCCGAAGCAACAAACTTCGCTGCTTGCTCAGAAAAGCCACCCTCAATTGCACGCTGATAACATCCATGCAGTCAATTTGAACATTTCCGGTCTGTCGTGAAGGTACAGACCCCTGTTCTGAGAGATTAGATCTCTTCTGTCTGGAAGAGGGATTGGATTGCAGACCAGATGGTCCAGCAGATCCGTAAACCATGATCGGCCTGACCAATAAAGGGCGATCAGCAGTACTTGGCACATCCCCTCTCTTATCTTTGCCAGAACTTTCGGGATGAGAATTGTTGGAGGATACGCATACGCGTACATTCCTTTCCAACTTATCGCCAGTGCGTCTACCGCTAGCGCTAGCGGGTCCAGGATCGGTGACACGTAAGTGACCATCTTTGCGTTCTGATTCATCGCAAACAGGTCGAAATTTGGCTTGCCCCATTGTTTGAATAGAACCTCCGCTACCGATTGGTTGAGCTGCCATTCTGTCGGACGACAAATCGTCCTTCGACTGAGAGCATCCGCTAGGATGTTCAATCTTCCTGGAATGTGTGCTGCCCGAAGAATAATATTCCTCTCTTGGCACCACAGCAGAAGGTTCCAAACCATCATACACAACTCTGGTGATCTCGTCCCGCCCTGGCGGTTCAAATAAGACACCACTGTTTTGTCTTGAATTAGACTCTCAAACTTTCGAAGTGCAAATACCACAGCTAATAGTTCGAGCACATTGATATGTTTCTGCGCATTGGTCCGATCCCATTCCCCTGACACTGACTGATCATCCAATATCGCTCCCCAACCCGTCAATGATGCATCCGTGAAGATGGACATCTGAGGTTGAGGAGGTTGTAGAGGAACACCTCGCAGGAGATTCTGTTCTGATAACCACCACTGAAGGTGGAATATCAATGGTTCTTTTACTGGTATCCTCAGAGATAACGGATCTGTTCTCTGAGACCAGAATGACATTAGGTACATCTGAATTGGCCTGCGCCTGAGTGCCGCATATGGAACCACCTTCTCCAGCGATACTAGAAAACCCAGTATCCTGAGAAATTGGCGCGCCGTCAGATAGGCTCCTAGAGAAACCGACTCCAAAACTGCAATCAGGCTTTTGACTCTGCTTTCCGCCGGAAAAGCTACGCCGTCCCCGAGATTGAAAAATATTCCCAGATAAACAAACTCCTGGGATGGAGTCAGTTCTGATTTCTCTAGATTCACAATCCATCCTAGATCCATTAATAAGGCTAGGACTACCTGAAGATTGCACTGGATTCCCCACCTTTAGCAGCCAGTCGTCTATGTAAGTGTGAACAGCTATGTTTCTCCTGCGAAGTAAAGAAGTCATTGTGAGAACCACCTTGGTGAAGACCCTCGGAGCTGTGGTCAGGCCGAATGGAAGCGCATTGAATTCCCAAACATTGTCTTGGAATGCAAAGCGAAGGTATTTCTGAAAAGGAATTGACATTGGAATATGAAAATATGCATCCTTCAGATCTATCGACACTGCCCACATGCCTTTCCTCAGTCCTGTCATTACCGCTGCTAGTCTCCATCTGAAATTTGGGAGAAAGAATAAATTTGTTCAACGGTTTGAGATTGAGAATTGGTCTCCATCCTCCGGTACTCTTCGGAATGAGGAACATGATCGAATAAAAGCCCAGAGAAGACTGATTGCGGACTAGATGAATCACATTCTTCTGACGAAGCGATTCTATTTCTGAGCAAATGGTGTCCAGACGATCTGATTCCCTTGGAACAGGAGTCCATATTGGAGTCGATGTTAACGGAACTAACGATTAATGGATGAGCCAGTCCGGATCGTAGCCGTTTCTTATCCACTGACAGACTAAACAATCGTGCACGACCTGTTCCCATTGGTTTAGGAACAGTTGAAGTCTGCCTCCGACGGAAGGAATCTGCACACAGCTGTCGGTCAAGATTGCACAAGAAGACGCTAAATCGCTTGGGTGAAGATTCTCGACTCCATTCGCTCCTAATGTTACCGGATCTGGTTCCGCCGGAAACCCGTCAGGAACGACCTCCACAGCCACCCCGCGGCTTCTTGTAATGCGACGGTCCGGAACAGCCGCCACGGCTATCCTTATGGTAGCCGCTGCGGCCCGAACCGCCACCCTTCTTATCATCCTCATACGGCCTCTTATTAGAGGACTTGTATGAGGACGAATGGCCAGGTCCTTGTGATCCGGATGGCCTATGGGCATCACGGCCAGAAGGACGGAAGGGCGATCTTGGACGCTGCCTCTGCTGCTCCTGTCTGTTGGCGGTAGGACTGCTGCGGCTGTGTCCTTTTAGTCGACTTCCACGACTTGCCGACCACTTCTTGCTCCGCAACCATTGACGCAACCTTGGAGAGAGCTTGCCATGCCGAGCCGCCGAACAAGCCTGGACCGATGAAAGGCGCAGAAGATAATGCAGCCCTCATCTCCGGTCCTGGTTCTACACAATCGAGAACCATTCTCCGTCGCTCTGCCAATGTCCTTGTGATCACCCTGGCCAGGCAATCTTGAGACAGGCGCATGGTGTCCCAAATAACTCCGGGAGCAGCCTCTGGCACCTGTCCACCTTCCGCCGTGCAGGCCAGCATACCCTGCAGGACAGTACACCCGTGCAAGAGCGCAGCCATGGCTGCCCTCGCCGCATCTTCAATGAGCGTGAGCTCATTGAACGGGTCTTTATTGGTCTGTGAAACCAAAGGACGAGACCGCCCCTTAGCCTTCCCAGCCAATGGGCTATTTAGCGCCTCTCGTTCCCCGACGGAAAGCCGTGGGACCTGGGCATACTGATGATAGGCCAGCTCCGGAAAACGGACCCTACTCCTTATCCCCTTCGTGGCCTTGGGAAATGCATACTCCGGCTGCATCAGACGGTATGCCGCAACTTCCAGCATGTCGGAAGTCTGCGTGTCCAAAGGGAGTGTTGGCATGGCAGAAGAGCCACTTGACAGAGCGCTAGCCGCTCGCTCTGACATCCGCTCCATCGCCGGATCGCGCTGAGATCCCAGAACAGATGACAACCCGAGACGATCGGACATCCATCCAAGGACCTGCACCCATTCAGCCTCGGTGCAGAAAACGGACTCGTCCATTAAAGAACTCCCGTTTTCATCCTCCCTCTCTCCCTTAGATGAGAGGGCCACCGACGATCAATGCTGAGAGCTACGAGACACCTCTCTGCCAAGACAGATCGCATCCATAGCTCGACTACCAGCGGCACCGGTCTCCAACGAATCGCCGGACCCGGATTCTCCGCAGTCCATCGGCTCCAGCACGGGAGACGGGACCACGACCGCTTTACTCACGGCAGGTGACGGCACTCCGATAGGAGCCGCACCCAAAGCCGCCGGGATACCGGCAGGAGCCGCAAAACACGGCTCCGCCGACACCCCTGGTTGCACAAACAGCGGATGGAAAATACCTGACGGAACGTCGAGATCTCCATCCGCCTGGCAAACCCATACAAATCCCGAGGGAGACCCCTGGGAGGTACTAGGCATTGCCCTTTTCGAAATATCCGGCATGCCGGAATCCTCCATAAGAAGATCTTCCTCCTCTATCGTAGGCTCTTGAGCCACGGACAGAGAAGGGGCAGGTGCTTGACCCTCCGCAGAACTAGCCGGACCACCTAAGGGTTGTCCTGCACTAGCTTGCATCGACGGGACCGTGTACTGCAATGAATCGAACATTGCCTTGAACTGGGCCGCCCATACACCCAGAGCTGAATCCATGCGGTCATTCAGACGACCTTCCAGTCCCTTCAGAGACGCCTGGTCCAGCTTCGCCGCCTTGTCCCTCGCGATCCTCTCCAGACGCGCATGTCGATCCCTATCAAACTCTGCCACCATTGCCGACGACCACTTGGCGCACACATCACACGGGCTTCCAACCTTACACTTTGCGCACTCTACACAGTGATGTCCTGAGTACTTGCGCTTCATGAACCTGTTGCATTTCTGGCAGAGAGTATCCAGGTTCTTTGGTTTCTGCGAATACAGAGAAGAATTAAAACACTGCACATGACAAACGATGACGGGCAATACGCACAATCGACTTGATTGTTAAAAGATTTTCTTAGAAACACATTAACTTTCTCTTAAATTAATGATAATCAAGCCTTCAGGCAGGAAATATTTGAAACTTTTTTTGAGTGAAAATTAAAAAACACACAACTTAGCAGTTAACCAACGTTAAACAACCAAGAATACAACGCCGATCGCTACAAACACCCTCGACAATGAAGCGAGAGCTAAAAATTGGCGCAAACAGAGTGCCTAGACACGCCAAGCCAAGCAAGACATAATTCATGGGCGCCGCCATCTTGGCTAAGGACGCATCCATCTTTAGAGGAACCGAGTCGCAAGAGAAATTAACCGAGTACCCGAATTAAAACTAAAAGTTAACGGGTACAGAAGCGACTCCAACAATGGCTATCATTTTAAAACAATGTGCCAATTTAAGGAAATTTCAAACAGTCATTATGGCACGAATGTATAAATTCTAGATTGATACAACCTGCCCCTGTGATGATTTTCCCAGTTCCTCCATGAAGCCACCGATATAAATCCTTTTCACAACCGATAACCTCTTAAATTTAACAAATTTGAGCACACTACAAATTGCGACTTGACAAAAGCGCAAAATAGACGAATCTGACTGTGATTGGGAATTGAGTCGGTACCTGCGGCTATGGTAATTCCCGGACACAGTATGGGCAGGACCAGGAGTGCAGAGTTTTTAATTGTTTATTTTGAGCTAGACTAGATAATAGACATTATCATAATAGTACATCTGGTAGGTATTATTCGAAGTAGAACTGGTGATCACCCTGGCCAGGCAATCCTGGGACAAGCGCATGGTGTCTCTGCGACTTGTAAAAGCACAAATAGACGAATCTGACTGTGATTGGGAATTGACTCGGTACCTGCGGCTATGGTAGTTCCTGGACACAGTATGGGCAGGACCAGGAGAGTGCGGAGTTTTTAATTGTTTATTTTGAGCTAGACTAGATAATAGACATTATCATAATAGTACATCTGGTAAGTATTATTCGAAGTAGAACTCATCTTCCTTCTCACCCTTGGATGAGTAGGACACCGACGACCCATGCTGAGAACTATGGGCCGCACTTCTTCCAACATGAAGAGCATCCATAGCCAGATTACTAGCGGCACCAGTGTCCAGCGAATCGCCGGACACGGATTCACCGCAGTCCATCGGCTCCAACACGGGAGCCGAGACTACAGCCGCTTTCACTACGGTAGATGATGGAACTCCGAGAGGAGCCGCACCTAACGCTGCCGGGATGCCATTAGGAACCGCAAAACACGGCTCCAACGACAATGCGGGTTGAGCGAAATCCGGATGAAAAATGCCCGACGGAACGTCGACATCACCACCCGCCTGGCAGACCCCTACAAAACCCGAGGGAGATCCCTAGGATGTACCTGGTTGTGCCGTTAACAAAATATCCGGCATGCCGGAATCTTCCATAAGCAGATCTTCCTCCTCCGCCGTCGGCGCTTGAGCCAAGGTTGGAGAAGGGACAGGTGCTCGTCCCTCCGCAGAACTAGCCGGACCACCGAAAGGTTGCCCTGCACCAGCCTGCATCATCGGGATCGTGGACTGCATGGACTCAAACATTGCCTTAAACTGGGCCGCCCATATGCCCAATGCTGAGTCCATCCGCTCGTTCAGACGCTCTTCAAGACCGTTTACTGATGCCTGATCCAGCTTGGCCGCCTTGTCCCTCGCGATTCTCTCCAAACGCGCACGTCGATCATGATCGAATTCTGCCACCAACTCCGACGACCACTTCGCGCACACGTCACAAGGACTTCCAACTTTGCACTTCGCACAAGCCACACAGTGATGACCACTGAACTTGCGCTTCATGAACCTGTTACACTTTTGACACAGAGTGTCCTGGTTCTTTCTCTTCTGCGAACACACAGTAAGAATTAAAACGCTGCACACGACATACGATGACGAGCAATATGCACAATTGACTTGATTGTAAGAATAGAATTACATTTCTCTTAAATTAATGATAATCAAGCCTTTAGGCAGGAAATATTTGAAATTTTTTAGAGTGAAATTTTATAAACACAACTTGGTAATTAACTAACATTAATAAAGCCAAGAAATAAATGCCAATCGCTACAAACACCCTCGACAATCCAGCGAGAGCTAAAAAACCTGGCATCAAAACGAGTGCATAGACACGCCAAGCCATAAGATAACAATAATCAAGGGCGCTGCCATCTTGGCTATGGGCCCATCCATCTTGGAAGGAACTGAGTCACAAGAGAAATTAACCGAGTACCCGGATAAGATTAAACAGTTAACTAGTACTGGAGCGACTCCAACAATGGCTACCATTTTAGAATAATGTGCCAATTTAAGAGATTTTCAATCAGTCATTACGGCACGAATGTATAAATTCTAGATTGATACAACCTGCCCCTGTGATGACTTTCCCTTTCCTTCCATGATGCCGGCAACGAATTAGCGGGAACACGCGTAAATCCGAAAATTTGAGCAAATTTTAAACTAGAAAACACATGCGACTTTCCAAGTCAGCAAAATAAGCGAATCTGACTGTGATTGGGAATTGACTCTGTACCTGCGGCTATGGTGATTCCTGGACACAGTTTTAGTTGAAGTAGAATGGCACCCTTTGGCATAAATCAAGCGGTGTGAAAATGCCATACAAAAAAGTCTCCCAACTTTTTTTGGTCTTTATTAAAGCATATATGACCTAGGCCTTGTTTAGGGTGTCAAATTGCGGGTGAGAAATATATTGAGGGAGTGCTCCTCCACTGCAATTTTGCCATAGGTGGTGTCTCCCTGCTCACCCCCCCCCCCCCCCCATCTCACGTCTCCCACCCACAAGAAATTTTCTACCCAGAAATGTCTCTGATTCAAAAAGTAGATATTTAACCCGACATGTTTTACCCCTTTAATGGTCAAGACTGCCAAAAATGATCTCTGCAGTGGTCTTGAGGAATGGTCATTTGCAGGATTTCTTTTGGCCAATTTTGACCAATGACCAATAATAATACTGGTACTCACGTAATCATTTAACACTCAAGTTGACCAAAGACGACTTCTGCAATGGTCTAGAAATGCCCATTTGCATACCAAGAGAAGACTATTTTCGAAAATTTACCACTTGAATGACTGGCTTGAACCAAGACTAGCTTGAGCCAGTCATTCCAGTGGTAAATTTTCAAAAATAGTCTTCCAATGCCCTGTGAATGGATATTCAATAAGCACATATTTTGATTTTCTTGACCAAATTTGGTTATTAAATGGTTAAACACATGATAAAATGATAGTTAGGCTATACTCAATGATGAGTCTACTTTTAGCTATGCCCCTCCCATCTCTAGCTAAGCCCCATCCACACTTTGCCTGTGTTGGGATCGATCGATCCCATCCCTGAACCTCAATCTCCTGAAAACTATATAGGTAAGCTGTTGAATATTTTGAAATTATGGCAACAGTGCCTAGTCAAATTAGTTCTAAAGTATTCAGACATACATTTCATACAACTCGACAGACTAAATTGTGTTTGTGACGGGCTTAATTACGTCATTCATGACGTAACTGATTATAATGTCAGCCTATATGTGACGTTGTTGATTATGACATCATATGATTGATTGATAAATTGGATTCCTCTATTGGTTACACTGTGGCGGACAGGATGAATTAATACTCCCAATTAGACCTTATAATGTGAGGGAATATTGCAATCACCTAGATCCATCTGTCCATCTACCTCCTCTGAAATCATATTGTGGAATTCAATGAAATTTGTCACCCATATTATTGCAGACTCTTTTGCGCCACCCCCCCCCCTGCCTTATTAGTTACCCATGATTTCCCATTGTGAGAGATTGCCTACATTAAGCTCTGCCCCCAGGGTAGGGAGGGGTGGATGCAGAATGCAACCAAATTTGGTATGTGAGTTACTCATAACTGCGGATAGTGGGGGTAATGTTTACATTAGACTTCGACCCCAGGGTGGCCCGTCAAATATGCCAGAATTCAACCAAATTGTTTATGTGAGATAGCCATATGATTGCAGATAGTGAGATGATCTTTTCATTAGAATCTGCCCCCACTCCCCTTTTCGGATGCCGTCGACTGTGCATTCTAGTTCTTCTTTATTTGAGCGCTCAAACTAAAAGCATGCAAACCTTTTGTTATAGGGTCAAGCTTATGCTCTGGAAGGGCTACCATTTATCAATGAATGTTTCAAACCACAGTGTGTAATTGTGTCAATTTACTAAATATTCTGAATATATGCCACAATTAACTTTCAATTAAAATGAAGTTCACTACAATTTTCTAAATAAGACAAAGCTTACGAATCGTATCCGTGGTAATGACGACAACATACTGGTCTTTCCTTTGGTAGCAGCCAAGCTACAGAGCCATTCTCCGAATACCCAGCTTTCCTTATTAGGACCGAGTGAGCCGATGCTGGAGAACTGACCGACGACGTTTGGAAAGAGCTCTTTACCTGGCAGAGTCTCAGGGCCATGTGACTGTAAAACCTGAGTAAAGATGAATATTTACTAACCCCATTCATCATGTAAGTCATGGATGGTAGCTACTAATTGTTGTAGTTAAATTCTTGCTGTTTATTTTGAAAGCCAAATTAACTGAAAATTGTTGCTGCCACAGACAGAATTGCTGCTGCCAGACAGCAACAAGTTTCAGTCAAATTGTTTTCAAAACAAGAGACCCATAGGGCCTTGTATAGGTCACCTGAAACACTGGCCTTTCAAATAGAAAGGACATGTTCTACATGTATGATGTAGAGCCCAATGCATGCTGGAAATACTACAACAATTCCAGTCAGAAAGACAGATGTAAATTTTTTAGATGCACAAATTGTGGCCAGTTGTTTAGAAGTAATATTTTAAGATTTCTTGAACCTTTTCAGAATTCAAAATGACCATCCAAAATGTTTCAAACTAAATTTCTGAATAATGTTTTTCACTTGGTCCTTCTGGATAGTCATGTTTGTTTAAAATCAGCCTGATGGCTAATAAGGACCTGTTTTTGAAGCAATTTCTTGCATATATCTGGAACAACAAGATGGGGATTATAAAACTTTCAATAAAAAATCCAGTTTTCTGAAGCCTACCACCATGGGGGGGGGGGGGGGGGGGTTCGGGGTCCTTCCAGCCATGTTTGGCTGAGATCAGCCGAGCGTTTAATGAGGAGCAGATGTAACCAATTTTCGAACATCTAAGATGGCTGACAGAAAATCTGACCAATATCTTACAGGTTTTCTGAAGCATATCATGCTAGGGTTCTTCCAGCCAAGTTTCGTTGTAATCGGCTCAACAGTTATTGAGTAGCTTTTTAGCCGATTTCCTGGACATTTTTGGAAATCTAGGATGGCCACCAGAAAAATTGCCTACTCAAATTTCTGCCTAAGTTTTCTTAAGCCTACCACAGTAGCGACCATCCAGTAAAGTTTAGTGGAGATCGGCTTTATGATTAATGAGGGGTGCATGTACTCTTTTAACCTTTTAACACTCATAACAGCCAAAACCGACTTTTGCAGTGGTCTTGAGAAATGACCATTTGCAGAACAAGAGAAGCCTGTTTTTGAAATTTTACCACTAGAATGACTGGCTCGATAACAGAGCCAGTCATTCCAGTGATAAATTTTCAAAAATAGTCTTCTCTTGGTCTGCAAATGGATATTTTCTATGACAGAATTGAAATTATCTTGAACAAATTCAAGGGTTAATGGGTTTAACAATATCCTGAACAATTTCAGAAATCAAAGCTGGCCACCAGATAAATTGACCAACCCAATTTTGGATATAATAAACCTACCACCATAAGTTCCTTCCAGCCAAGTATGATTAAAATCGACCAAACCGTTAATGAGTGACAGTCTTTTACCTGATTTCCTTCATTCTTCCAAACAGGTTTGATTTAAATCCGTGCAACAGTTAAATAGTAGTCTTTTACCCAATTTCTTCAACATTAGCAGAAATCCCAGATGGCCGACAACAAAATTGACAAATCAAATTTCTGTTAACTCCAGAAGTCTATGACTTTCTGGTGCTTCCAGCCAGGTTTGACAACAATTTGTCACTTTTGAAGAAGATACGTTAAATTGCATATTCGTACATGTACACTTTCGTGAGACTTTTCTAATTTTGTGATGGAGATAGTAAGTCCCTACACCATTTTCATTGTGACATCAGCTTTATGTAACATGTGATGTATTTGATTATGAAGCCAAATACTTGAGTGGCAGCCAAGTATCTCAATTTAACAGGACAACAGTTACATATTTTGAAACTAGTTTAACCTGGAGTTGATTGCAAAAGACTCCAGTCAATTTATTTTCAACATTTGCAATAGCCTATTTCTGACATGTTGATATGATCAACTCTTTAATGGTCAATCCGACGAAAACGGGCCTCTATGGTGGCCTGGAGCAATGTCCATTTATAGATCAAGATTATTTTCTAAGAGTTAACAATGGAATGACTGGCTCAATAACCGAGACAGTCATTCCAGTGGCAAATTTTCAAAAATAGTCTTCTCTTGGCCTGTAAATGGACATTTACTAAACATGCATGTAAATTCTACCAATAAATGTTGATAACAGTCAGTCATTCCACTGGTAAATTCTCAAAAATTATCTCTTGATCTACAAATGGACATTCAATAAGCAGAATTTATATGTTCTTAACAGACCTTGACCATCAAAAAGATACTCACTTTTAGAAGCCATGAAACACAGGCATTGAATCAGTATATAGTATATATTCCAGAGTACCGGTACATTACCTTTCTCAGTTTTAAATGACCCCATGAAGACTTTTTCTCTCCTGTGTGTCGACCCGGTACAGAACCAATAAGAAACACCCTGTGAAAGATAATAGAAATAGTACACTAGCTAAACTCTACTCTTTCTTTTGCAATAATATTATCTAGATAACTAGATTTCAATAAGAATATGAATTTTCATATTTTCTAGATAAAGTAACATACAGGGTAGTAAGTTTCTAAATTTTGCCTAAAACTGTAACAGTTTCCATTCGGATTAGTTTTGAAATATTCTCGGCTTAAATGTATCATCACAGGTGTTTTGAAATTGAAACTTGCATTTTATTGGATACCTAAAACAAGCAGAGATTGCAGACCATCACCATCCTGATTTGTCACATTGGAAATTTTGTCAGATCATTCACAAAGTTGTGGAATCCTGGAAGCACACACATTTCTGTGTTACAATTTGAACAGAATTGGACCAGTATTTTCCGAAATCTCCACAGGTCCCGAATTTTGTCTCATTTGGGGAAAGGTTTTTTATCCAGACCATGGACAAAGGCTGGAAATCCTCTTTGACGGTAAGATCCTGTTGCATTAAAATTTGGGCAAAATCTGACCAATAGTTTAGATACAGCTACATACAAACACATAGGCGCGTGCACGATGACTGTTAGTGTGAATTAGAATGCGCAGTCGATGGCACGCAATCGCAAATCCACACGCTTTCGCCAACTTTGACGTTCTGCCATCCCACCTCCAACCCCCTTAGGGGTGGAGCCTAAGGTAAACATTGTCTCACAATCCGCAATCATATGTGTAACTATCATACCTAATATTGCAGAATTCCGCCAACTTTGACTTTCTGCCTCCAGCCTCCCATCTCCACCATGCCCCACACCAACCCTGGGGGCAGAGCCTAATGTAAATGTCGTCTTGCAGTCAGCAATCATATGGGTAACTAACAAATAAATTTGCTTGAATACCAACAAATGGTTTCTGAGGCGATAGCTGGATGGTCAAATAGATGGATGGATGGATGGGCGGACGGGGGCAATTGGAATTTTCTTCAAAATGTGTGGGGGGTAATAATTAGTCTTTGTGCATTTGATGTTTTGTAGGTGTAATAACTCTAGGAAATAAAGGCAGATCTCACTAAAAATTATCACGACTGAGGTGTTCTCACATGTTAATTCATGCAGCAAATTTTAATTGACAGTGTCTAGTGTACATCGTGTTCAAAATTGTACTAACTAACATGTTTCTGTTTTGTTTTGGAGACATTAACATATTTATGAGCTGTAGTATACGTCGTGCTATCCTCCAATTCACATCTAGGGCTCAACAAATCTTTTCTGAACCCTTTCACCGATAAATCCCTGAAAAAGTAAATTCTTTACGATATAAAATATATTCTTTTGAATATTTTAAAATTAATTTAACTGGAAGCCATTGCTGCCTTAGGCAGAATACTATGTCTTTAATACCTTGCCTTGGACATATCATGGTCCTGTATATGCTTTATCCATTCTGCTGGAAAATGTCTGTAGGCGCTTAAGTATTCTAACAAATCACATTTGAAGTTTGTCGGTGAATCGCCAACAACTGAATTGCTTGCTCCGGAAAAGGACACTGATAATTTTGAGAACAGACGACTGATCCATATTCTGAAGGAATATAAAAATAAAAGAACAGTTGAAACAGTGAATATGCTTGAAATAAAGAAAAAGCGTTCAACATCAAACATAGAACTTAGGCTAGCATTACTACGGTATTCAGTTTTCACTCATGAGTATTTAACTGTCTGGCTGCTGAATTTTTTGCAGACTAGATTTTCCATGGGGTTTAACTCTAGACTAAAAGCTGTTGGTGGACAACTTTCAGCCAAATTGTTTTCAAAATATGCAGCCGGTCTAGAGTTACATGTATTATCGATCAAAATTATTTCAATTAAATCATAGAAGTCATTGAATAAACTCAGAACTTTCTTTTAGCTATTCATTTCTAGCTATGCCCGGCACATTTCTAGCTATGCCCGGCACATTTCTAGCTATGCCCGGCACATTTCTAGCTATACCCGGCACATTTCTAGCTATGCCCGGCACATTTCGAGCTATGCCCGGCACATTTCTAGCTATGCCCGGCACATTTCCAGCTATGCCCGGCACATTTCTAGCTATGCCCGGCACATTTCTAGCTATGCCCGGCACATTTCTAGCTATGCCCGGCACATTTCAAGATAACCTCTGCCCACTTTTTATATTTGGAATCAATTTGAAAATTTCAAAAACTCAATTCCGAGAATCTACATATCAAGGTATCTATACTGGTAGGTAATTGAATATTTTGGAACAAATTTTACTGGTGGTGGGGTGGGGGCTGTTGTTGCCTATAGCAGCTACACGTTCCAGTGAAATTAGTTTCATAATATATTAAATTGTAAATTCATCAATTCGTACACGTCGTGACGGACTGTTCAACTTTCGGGACAAGTTTACGTCATAATGATTGCGGTTAGCTAACTAGTTATCTCGACAATACCCTTGTGATTTCTGATGCCAGTCACTTGGAACAAGGTTCGCTGTATGGATGACCACTCGTAGCCCAGTATCGTACAGTAAAATCATCATCTTCCTGAAACACAAGATATTAGAACATCATATCATGGCAGACATTGATGAATTACTAGAGAACATGATAAAGGTATCCATTTCTAGCTATGGTCTGCACATTTCTAGCTATGGTCTGCACATTGCTAGCTATGGTTTGCACATTTCTAGATATGGTTTGCACATTTCTAGCTATGGTTAGCACATTTCTAGCTATGGTTCACATTTCTAGCTATGGTCTGCACATTTCTAGCTATGGTTTGCACATTTCTAGCTATGGTTTGCACATTTCTAGCTATGGTTTGCACATTTCTAGCTATGGTTTGCACATTTCTAGCTATGGTTTGCACATTTCTAGCTATGGTCTGCACATTTCTAGCTATAGTTTGCACATTTCTAGCTATGGTCTGCACATTTCTAGCTAGGGTCTGCACATTTCCGTGAATCTAAAATTCAATGTAGCTATAGAGGTAAACCATTGCATATTTTGAAACTAAGTTGACTGGCAGCTGGTACTGTTTATGGCAGCAACAGCTTCCCGTAAAATTATTTTCAAGCAAGAGGATCAAAGGCCTATGATACTCACCTGGACCATTAGCATTTGAACCATTTGCATTTAAATAGACATGATGGATACTTTGCAGAAAATCCAAGATGACCACCAAAAAAAAATTTAACAATCAGAAATCTCGTTTGAGATGTTGGAAACCTACCACGATAGGATCGTTACACCCAAGTTTTGATAAATTCGGGCCATTGATTAAGGACTTTAAATGGTTTCAGAAAATTTTATGAAAATCCAAGATGTGCACCCAAAAAATTGACCAATCAAAATTCTGAATAGAAGTTCTAGATCAGGCTACCACAATAGGATACTTCCAGACACATTTGGTTAAAATCTCCCAAGCGGTTTAACAGGAGATACGTTAAAAGAATCTTTTAATAATTTTTCTGAAAATTCAAGATGACCACCGGAAATCTGAACAATCATTTGTTGAAATCAGGCTAAAATCAGGTTAAGAAGTAGTGTTTTAAATTGTTCCGGAAAATCCAAGATGGTCCCTAAAAAAAAATCACCCCAATCAAAATTTTGAAGAGAGTTCGAGAGCCAACCACAGTAGGATCCTTCCAGCCAAATTTGGTTAAGTAGGAGATGCATTTTGACAATTTCCGGTAAATTTGTCATAAAATCTAGGATTGTCACACAAAAAGTTGACCAAGCAAAATTCTTAATAGAAATTTTGGCACCTACCACATTAGGGTTGGTCTAGCCAAATTTGGTGGAAATCTGTCAAGCAGCTAAAAAAAAAATCGACCAATCAAAATTCTGAATAGAATTTGTGAAGCCTACCTACCACCTTAGGTTCATCACAATCTTGTCCACTAAAGGGTTAACTAGAAAGGCTGGAGCCTGCATGTTGTGTCCATTTGGTTTTTTTCCATATAACACTTGCACATGGCTCAACAAAAACACAATTGCTCCATGAGTTTGTAACTAAGACAAAAGCAACATCAGTCAGTAATAAAATGGATGGATCCAATCTGTCACTCAAGTATCTGATGTCATAATCAACTGTCTGTCACCTAAGCATGACCAGTGTAAGAATTGGCATTGATGAATTTGCAATTTAATAAATATTCTGATGAATGTTTTGAAACTACTTTGACTGAGAGCTGTTACTGTCATAGGCAGAAACAGCCACCAGTCAAATTAGTCTCAAAATATATAATAGCTTACCTGCATAGCTACCATGAAATTTAGATTCTGGGAATTCAGTTTTCAAAGTTTCAAATCGATTCCAATGTGCATAAAAAGTGCCTTTGCCTTAGCTAGAAATGGGCGGGGCACAGCGAGAAATTAATCCCTTAATTATCCAACCCAAACAGACATCTTCCTTCTGTTCGTCTACACAATGTATGTTACGGTTTTCTAACTGACATGAAAAGTAACCCTGTATTGAGATGCTATGTCATGTGAGCTGTGACATCTATTCATGAGCTTAGATACTGCTGTGTTACAGAGGTACATATTAACCCTTTAACGCCAACATTTTTAAGAGAAAATTTCAATTTTCTCATATAAAATGTCCATTTGCAGACGAAGAGAATATATTTTGAAAATTTATCACTGGAATGACTGGCTTGATTATAGTCAGTCAGTCCAATGGTAAATTTTCAGGAATCGTCTCTTCTTGGGCTGCACATTTCTCAAGACCACTGCAGAAGCCGTCGTTGGCCGACCAGTGTTAAAGGGTTAACGGTTTGAATGCTGAATTTCTGCACACTGCATTTTACATGGGATTTAACTCTGAATATGTTGAATATTTTGAAAACAATTTGACTGAGTCGTTTTGTTGGCTAAGCCACCAACGACTTTCAGCTAAACTGTTTTCAAAATATTCAGCGGATCCAGAGTTATTGTTCATAGAAATTATTGTTTGGTGGCTTGCTAGCTAAGAGAGTATTATTACCATTCAATGGTCAAAATTGGTAAAGAAAATTGAAACTTCTGCTCAGTGACTGTCCATTTGCGAGCCGAGAGAAGACTTAAAAAAAATTTACAACTAGAAGGACTGGCTAGAATGACATTGTAGTGGTAAATTCTAAACTAGATTGACTGCGTCCCACATGTTGAGCCCTTTAGTTTTTCCTAAATATCACACTTTATGTGTGGCAGTGTCGCGAAATAAGGATTTCCTAACATAGTAATACCCTTTGATGAATTAAATGTCTATTGAAAAACTAACATTCTTCTAATTCTTGAAAATGAGATAAATTTTAAATTTGCTGCAAACTGAATACAATGATGATATAGAACAAATCAGTCAAGTTTCATTGGGGTAAGGCCATGATAAATTAAGACCATTGAAAATTGTTTATTCTTCTAATTTTGGGCTTAAGCAGAATACATGTATAAATCACACAAAAATGAACTAACTCAAAACCATGTAAAAACATGGAAAAAATTTAAATCATATTCATTGTCATGTATCCTGAATGCACACCATTGTATAAAACAAAATTTTCAATTGGATCAGATAAGTCCTTGATTGATTATTTAAATGTCTACCGAAAAACATAACATTCTTCTAATTCTTGGCTTAAGCAGAAGTTATATCACACAAAATTGTTCTAGTCCAAAAACCCATAAAAGTATGGAAAACATTGGAAAATCATTCATTATCATTGAGACTGGATGCAATGATGGCACAGAACAAACCTGTAAAGTTTTATTGACATCAGATAAGCACTTGATGAATTAAATGTCCATTGAAAAACCTTAACATTTACCCAATTCTTGGCATGTGTTGAACACCGGATACTGAACGTCATTTGGATCGCTATTTCGAGATTCTCGGCTGGGCTATGGGCTAAACAAAAATACTCCTGTTTTGGAGTACAGATGGACATTCCTGAAGACAATGGAGGAATCTCGTTTTACTATGTCCTGCCCATCTTTAGCTAAGCTCCATCCACACATCACCATGTTGGGATCAATCGATCCCTGAACTGCCTGATTATCAATTTCCACAAAACTATACAGATATGAACAGCGCCCAGTTAAATTAGTTTCAAAATATTCAACAGCATCTTTATTAAATAGTAGACATACAATTCATACAACAACACTCAGTCATCAATTAAGCAATCGTGACAAACTTATCTACATCATCCATGACGTCATTGATCATGACGTTATCCTACATGTTACGTGGTTGATTATGACGTCATATGACTGATGGATAAACTGGAAAGGTTCATTGGAGAGGCAGTTTTGGCCGACATGACCTTTAAAGCGCTAAACTGTATGTGGGCTAAAAATTGATGTACCTACGTGTGATGTGTCCCCCATGGAATCTCTAGTCGAGCCTGAAATACAAAATAACATTACAATTAACACTTTCAATCTAAAAGCCCAAATAGAAGAATTTCTATGTTACTATGAAATATTTCACTGAATAATTATACATGAATGTTACTCTAAGCAGTAATAGATGAATCAATTTAATAACTGAATAAGAGTTGTAGTGAAACTCAACATACACCTGCAAAACATATAGTACAACTCATAATTAAGAAAACAAAAATAGAAACATGTTAGGTAGTAGAATTTTAAACACGATGTAAGAGATGTTCTGTTGAATATACTACGGCAACAATGTCTTCCAATCCAATTATGTTAAAAATATTCAACAGTATGTTTTATTTGTTTTGAAAATATTCGAAGTTCTTTCTGAGCTGAACTGTACATGTTTGAAGAATGGTAAAGGTGAATGGTTAATCTTGTAAATATGAATGGACCTCTCTGAAATATGATTACAATTGAGGGCTTGTTACATGTTTATCCATGTTCTGTTGAATATACTACGGCAACAATGTCTTCCAATCCTATTATGTTAAAAATATTCAACAGTATGTTTTATTTGTTTTGAAAATATTCGAAGTTCTTTCTGAGCTGAACTGTACATGTTTGAAGAATGGTAAAGGTGAATGGTTAATCTTGTAAATATGAATGGACCTCTCTGAAATATGATTACAATTGAGGGCTTGTTACATGTTTATCCATGTACAAAATTTGTACTAAATCTGTAGAGGCATTTTCAGATTACCCAGTGAAAAACATATTCAAATGAATTTTGGGTTTGTCAGGGGGAGATAACGTTGAGGAACACTGACAGATTTTACTTAAAGAAAATCGTGACACACTTTAAGGTCTTTCACTGGAGACACGTAATACTGGCAAATACATGTATGGACTGATTTTGCTGAAATGAAGTCATGACACTGCATCTCACATAACCCTTTAACCCAGTCATTCCAGTGGCAAATTGTCAAAAATAGTCTTCACTAGGTCTGCAAATGGACGCATGGCCACTGCAAATGTAGTTTTTGTCTGTTTTAAGTGTTAAAGTGTTAACACATATATGTCAGCTGAAAAAGAATGTGAGTCACTTCAAACTCACATCTTTATTGGGAATGTTCATTCACAGGCCAAGAGAAGACAATTTTTGAAAATGTGCCATTATAATGACTGGCTCAGTAATCAAGGCCAGGCATTCCAGTGATAAATCTTTAAAATACTCTTCTCTTGGTATGCTGGGTCTGCAAATTGACATGGCCCAGACCACTGCAGTGACCAGTTTTGACTGACTTGCCCGTTAACGGTTAATACCGGTAGTTAATAGATTTACATTACAGCACACCTGACAAATCTTTCATAACATGAACCTGCAAACACATACACATGCATGCGTGCACACACTAGTTATTAACTTACAGGCACCAGTTTTATATGTGTATATTTGTCTCGTGCAAGCCGCATCTCAGTTTTAATATGCCGGTCATCACCAAACACAACAGTCAGAGGCTTGCTCCTAAAATGTATAAATACAATCAGTCATGAACAAAAGGAGTGCTATTATAGGTATAAAGCAATCATGAACAATGCTAGAAACCAATTTAACTTAATAAAACAGTTAATACTGCAACAGCAGTTAGACATAATTGCATTCAAAATATTCAACTGCTTTTTACCTGTATCATTTCTTGCAATATTAATACACATAGGGATTATCACTATGAAATGGGTAACACACCTCGTTCATGAATAACTACATGTACTTTTGCCGAACAATAAAGAATAATTTTCCTGTTCAAAGTATATGCTATCATTTAGTTAATGTGCAAAACAATTTATCATTGCATAGAACATCTAGACCAGAAAGACTCACCCTACCTGAACTCAGGTGGATACTGCTGTATCAGCCATGGAATGTCAAACACGTAATTAAACTGAAATGAAAATAATAAACAATAGTATTACCATTAATAAATAATTATTTAATTAATGATTTAAATGGTCAAGATTTGTCAAGAAAGTAAAAATTTTATGTAGTGAATGTCATTCAATACAAGCCTGACAATTTATCATTAGAATGACTGGCTCAGTGGTCGAGCCAGTTATTCCAGTGGTAAATTTCGCTGAAATGTCCTGTGAATGGACTTTCCTCCAGATCAGTCCAGATGCCAGTTTTGGATGGCTTGACCATTAGAATGCATCTCCCATTTGGTATTTTGTACACCACACCGTGACACATCATATGCAGCGGTGGCATGATATTTGAATTGTTAGGTTATGATGTCACATAGTAGGGCGTGGATGCTCGTGTTATCGCAATAAGAGCTGCGCTTAAATCGTTAAAATAGTGAAAATATCTTAATTTTTCACAAATTTAGAAATAAAAATTTTTGAGGATAGATGACAATCTTGGTTAATGTTCCATGATTTTTACAAAGACCTTTAACCCTTTCCACCTTGATGTAAAAATGTTACATTTTCAAATTAAAATTAAAGATGAACTAGTGTCCATTTTTCATCAAATTTGGTGGAAGATGTTGCTGTCGTAAGACAGCAACATTGTCCACCAAAATTGTTGAAAAATATACAACAGTTTTCTTGATATTGACAGAGTAAAAGATATAATAGTGACATCAGAGTGGTAAGAGTTAAAATGACTGACTGCCTGACCAGCAGCTTTATTTGAGCAAACTGATGGAACAACCAGATGTACAGGTGCCAAACTTGCATTCAACAGGTCTCAAAGTCCATCAAATATAAGAAAAACACAAGCTTAATTTTAATTCATTGATGGTGGTCATGTTTTTTCTCTTGAGCAAATGTGAATGGTCCTTAGTGCCCAATGATATAATATTTTTCAAATCTCAACCCTATCCCTTCAGTGGAGAAGCCATTTTTGTGAAAACTACCTAACTCAAGATGGCCACTAAGCGGCCAAATGAATCAATCGGGAAGTTCTCTTGAATAAATTTGGGTAAGCTGTGATGGGTCTACAAGTCAAAGTGTATCAAGTATTCAAATGGATGTATAAAGATGTGTAGAAATATAATTTATTGCAAAATCCGCCCATTCAACGGTAAACAGTGCTCCCTGTCTGTACAGCAGAAACCATGTGCAGTCAAGCGTGACTGTTCCTGGCTATACCCATTGCGAACAATAGCTGAATTCACAATAGCCTCATAATCACCAGTGCTCCCTGTCAGTACAGCAGAAACCATGTGCAGTCAAGAGTGACTGTTCCTAGCTGTACCCATTGAGAACAATAGCTGAATTCACAATAGCCTCATAATCACCAGTGCCCAGCTTGCTGGAAATATCATGTTTAAGACATTTTTTTAATTCACAAACTTTTCATAATATTGTCCATATACAGTGCAGCTCAGACTTGTAGACCCGTCACAAAGCCATTAACCTAAATGATGTTTCTTAACCATCTGACTGCTGAGTTTCTGCAGACGCCAGATTCCAAGGATTATATCTCTGGATCTGCTAAATATTTTGAAAATAGTTTGACTGAAAATTGTTGGTGGCTAATTCACCAACAACTTTCAGTCGAATTATTTTCAAAATATTCAGCAAGTCAAGAGCTTTTGCTCATTGAAATTATTGTCTGGTGGCTTTCAGCAGCACTGCGAGACAGCTAAGTTTTAAGTCAACCGGCCAATGAGCTATGGAACAAAAATGGAAAGGTGTTTCTATTTAAAACACATTGTAGAACCAAATCCAAGTTGCCTGTCGACCAAATCAACCAACTTGCTTTATTTGGATAATCTAATAACATTTAGAAAAGCTTGTAAGATGCTCGGTTTGTCTTGACGCTAACGGTTAGTGTCAGTTGAGTTAATGCAAGGATACTTTTTGCCAAGTTTAGTTGAAACTAGTCAACTTAATGGTCAGGATTGGCCAAGAAAATTGTTATTTCTGCAGAGCGAATGTCTATTTACAGGGCAAGAGAAGACAAGAGAAGATAATTTATCACTGGAATGACTAACTCGATAACTGAGCCAGTCATTCCAATGATAGTTTTAACAAGAGGCCCAAGGGCTTGTGGCGCTCACCTGGCCCATTAGCATTTAAACTATTTGCATTTAAATAGACATGATGGGTGATTTTTAGAAAATCCAAGATGGCCATAAAAAGAAATTGACCAATCAAGATTCTCGTTTAATATTTTAAAAGCCTACCGTCATAAGATCATTCCACTCAAGTTTTGTTGAAATCGGGCTATTGATTGAAGGAGTACCGTATTTAAAAGGTTCCGGAAAACTTTCAGAAAATCAGAGATGGCTGCCAAAACCCTGACCTATTAAAATACTGAATAGATTTTCTAGAGGCTACAGCAATAGGATCCTTCCAGCCAAATTTGGTTAAATTGCCCAAGGGATTAATGAGGAGTAGCATTTTATACAAATTCCCATTTTCTGGAAAATCCAAGATGGCCACCATCAAAGTCAAGCCGTCAAAATTTTGTATATTTGTTCTGAATTGTACCGGCCTAGGGATCTTTCAGCTGAGTTTGATTGAAATCGGCCAAGCGGTTAATGAGAAGTAGCCGTTTAACTGATTTCCCAAAATATTAATAAAATTCAAGATGGCTGCCAGAAAACTTTGTATACAAGTTCTGAAACCTACCGCCTTAGGATCGGTCTGGTTGAAATCACTCAAGCAGTTAATGAGGAGCAATGTCTTAAATGATTTTCAGCCATTTTCCCAGAAAATTCAAGATGGCCACTGAACAAATTGGCCAATCAAAATTTCTGTATACAAGCTCCGAGGGTGCTTCCAGCTGAGTTTGCTTGAACTCGTTCAAGCGGTTAATGAGTGGCATTTTAACTGATTTACAGAAATTTTCAGAAAATCCAAGGTGGCCGCCTGAAAATTGATCAATCAGAATTCTGTATAGAAGTTCTGAAAGCTACATGTACCAGCCTAGTATCCTTCCAGCCAAGTCTGGTTGAAATTGCTCAATCAGTTAATGAGGAGTAGTGTTTTAAACGATTTCTCGACATCTTTTTGGAAAATTCAAGAGGGCCGCCAAAAAAATGGACCAATCAAAATTCTTGATTGAAATCGGCCTAGTGGTTATCAAGGAGTATGCTTTTAACTGATTTCCAGAAATTTTCAGAAAATCCAAGATGGCAGCCACAAAAATGGACCAATCAAAATTCTGCATAAACTTTCTGAAGCATTCTATGCTAGTGTTCTTCCATCCAATTTGATTGAAATCGGCCCAGTGGTTATTGAGGAGTAGGCTTTTAACTGATTTCCAGAAATTTTCAGAAAATCCAAGATGGCAGCCACAAAAATGGACCAATCAAAATTCTGTATAAAATTTCTGAAGCATTCTATGCTAGGGTTCTTCCATCCAAGTTTGATTGAAATCGGCCCAGTGGTTATCGAGTAGGCTTTTAAATGATTTCAAGAAATTTTCAGAAAATCCAAGATGGTCGCCAGACATATGGGCCGATTAGCTTCGTATAACTAACTTGGATGCCTATGCCATAAGGATACTTCCTGCTAAATATAATTGAATTCGGTCCAGCGGTTCTCGAGAAGACAGTTTAATTTCCCATTGCTTTAGTATGGGAGTATTGGGCGGGAAAACAATTCAAGATGGCCACCAAACCGTTTATTCAACAGTTTCGAAAGTGGCAAATTTGACATCAGCATACCCAAAAATATACACAAAACTAATTTCGGCTTCAAAACCCATCAAATACAAAAATCCAAAGTGGCGGCCAAACACGCTACGTTTTGATTGGTCCAGTGTGGCTATGTTTTTGACGTATCAATTTCTCTTGAACAACCTTTAATGGCCCTTAGTCCCTAACCATATCTGCCAAATTTCGGCCTGATCCCATCAATGGTTCTGGAGAAGTCGTTTTTGGGAAAACTAGGTCAGCCAAGAAGACCACCAAATTATTTGGCCAATCAAGTTTTATTGAACTACCTTGCTTCAGCTCTTGCCCTAAGTGATATTGTATGAGTTTTGAATTGCTCCCCCAAGCAGTTTCGGAGAAGATTTTTAAAGAAGTTTCCTAAAATTGGATAAAATCCAAGATGGCCATCGGCTAAATTGGCCGATCGGCTTCGTTTGAACACACTTAGATCCTTATGCTCTAAGGATGCTTTCTGCCAAAGATAATTGAAATCGGCCCAGCGGTTCTCGAGAGGAAGTCGTTTAAATAAAAAGTTGACAAACAGCCAACGGACACACAACGGACAATCGCCACGACATAAGCTCACTTGACCTTTCAGACTAGGTGAGCTAAAATCGTCTCTTTTGGCTTACAAATAGACATTTCTCAAGATCATTGCAGAGGCTGGCTTTGGTCAGTTTGACCAGTAAATGATCAAAGGAACATGTTAACTGATAGACAGATGACGCTACATATAGGCGTAGCAAGCTTATAGTGTGTCTACCTGCAGAGAAGCCACCAGGTTGCCCATACTTGGTGATAAGATATCTGAAACAAAGTGAAAATAGAGATTAATCCTGTAATGGTTAAAACCGATCGAGAAAGGCATGAATCAGGTGAATGTCCATTTACAAGCTAAAAGAAGGTTATTTGTAAATGACTGGCTCAGTCAATCATTGAGCCAGGCATTCAAGCGGTACATTTTCAAAAATTGCCTTCTCTTGGCCTGCAAATGGTAATTTTTTGAGGCCGGAGCAGAAGCCATTTTTACTGGATTACCCATTAAGGAATAAATGGTTAACGATCGGCATCATTGCAATGAATAAAACTTAAAGTAAGGAATAAATAAAAGGATGAAATTTGTGTAATTCAGAAATTATTGTTTTTTTTTGCTTTAGCCCTTACCACTCTGATGTCAAAATTTTAAAATTTCCAATTAAATTAAAAGATGAACTGATTTCCATATTTTAACAAATTTAAACATCGACCCCAAAAATGTTGAAAAATGTACACCAGTTTCTTTGCTATTGACACAGTAAAAGAGACTATATTGACATCAGAGTGGTAACGGTTAAATAAGGGACCCTCACCCTCAACACTGCACACATCAAATAAAAAATAAATGTGTGCAGAAGGATTCATGCTATTTGCACCTATCACCCTGTCATGCCTATTTGGAGGAAGAGGCACTGAGTACGAAATTCACAAAGTAGAAAAGCACCTCTCCTTTTGTCATGTTCATAGACTATGGTATGCTTGGTTGGGGCACTGCCATTTTACAAAAAATATGTGCGGAATTGACACGCAGAAATAAAATAGACACAATGTCATACATCTTAAACTTATTACATGTATCTGAGAAGCATTACTTGTAAGAGAGTCATATTTCCTACATGTACATTTGCACATGTAGGCATATCATGTCCTAACCATACCGCACAAAGGATGGACGAAGTGCTTTTTGAAAACATGTTTGTCCAAAATTGATAGAAAGCACCTTTAAAAGCTGGTTTTTCGCTATCCTTTCAAAAAGACGGCAGCATTCAGTATTCTCCAAGGTTCTATTTCACAAGCAAGAGAGAAGAACTGAGGTCTAAATTATGTATATACATGTACATGTAAGCCAGAATCTAGGAATATTTGTGACCTACTCATTTGCATATCAATTTAAATATTGATATGCTTTGTATGTTGTGCAACCAGAAACATTTTCATGATAAAATTTGATCAAGAAAATCCAAAAAATATTTGCATATTGGATGTCCATTTGTAGGCCAAGGGAAGACTATTTTTGAAAATTTAACACTGGAATAACTGGTTTGATTATCGACACAGGCATTCCAGTGGTACGTTTTCAAATATAGTCTTCTCTTGGTCTGCAAATACACATTGCTCAAGACCGCTGCAGAGGGTGGTTTTCTCTGACTTGACCATTAAACGATTAAGATAATAGAATCCATGTACATACCTTTAAGGCTCATTGCCAATGATGTGTTATACTGTTTAGGAATACCATCCACCTTTGTCAGCAGGAATCCAAGAGGCTGGCTAGCTTTAACAACATCTGCAGCGCTGTTGTAATGCGGTATGATCGTAGACTGTGAATCTTGTCGGTCAGCACTGGATGTTGTGGCACTTGGTGACTTTGGCATGCCAGCCTTTTGAGAATGTTTTTGATTACTACCAGATGTTGTGGCAGTTGGTGACTTTGGCATACCAGCCTTTTGAGAATGTTTAAGATGACTACTGGTCGCACCGGATGTTGTGGCAGTTGGTGACTTTGGCATGCCTGCTGTTTTGGAGTGTTTTTGATGATTAGTTGATTCAATGATACCGATACTCGGTAACTTGTCCAGCCTTTGTCGCTTATAACTACTTGGGTCACTTGTAGAAGCATTACTAGTTTTTGGAGATGCAGATCTCTGTTTGACCCCTTGACCTGCAACAATATTAATTATTATATGTACAGGCTAATTAACGGTAATAATAACCTTGTTGTTAAAGGGAAGAGGGTGTTGCCATCGGGTATGTTTGTCTGAAATCTTAACACAAGAAAGGTTGTTACATTAACTCCTTAGCATTCAAGTGGATCTTGGGAAATGTCCATTTGCTGACCAAGAAGAGTGTATTTGAAAATTTACCACTGGAATGACTGACCTGATAATCGAGCGAGTCATTCCAGTACCAAATTTCCAAAAAATAATCTCTTGGTCTGCAAATGGACATTTTCTATGAGAGAAATGCAATTGTTTTCAACACATTTGAAGGTTAAAGAGTTAAATTAGGATTACCCAACTTTGGTTGATCTGAATAAATTTGACATTAATATTTTTAGTTCCAACACGCGACTATATGCACATGTAGCTATACGTATAAGTTGATTTGTCGGTCTGTCAAATTTTTGACATTTGGGACGAAGTTGCCCAAGTTGTAACTATGTACCGTGTCACACTTGTTTAAAACTGGCAATTGAACTGACTGGCTCGGTAACCGGAGCACATGAACCAGTCATTCCTCTGGTAAACTCTCAAAAATATTCTCTTGGCCTGCAAGTATACATTCACTCAGCAAACATTTTATTTTCTTGACCTTTAAAGGGTTAAAAGCGCAGTCAGTTATGGCATTAGCGTATATACTACTAACGTACAAGGAATAAGTTTCCATGGAAATATACATGTACATGTAGGTTTTCACAGAATTTTTCTACATTTAAGCATATCAAGTCACTTTGCTAAGACCAAGAACGGTTAAGGGGCTTGAAAAGCCCCATAAATTCTTAACCCTTTCACCCTCATATTTGTTCAAGAAAATATCAACTTTCTTACAGAAAATATTAATTTGCAGGGCAAAAGATTATTTTTGAAAAGTTATCACTGAAATGACTGGCTCAGTTATCGAGTGGTCATTCCAGGGATAAGTTTTCAAAAATAGTTTTCTCTTTGTCTGCAAATGGACATTTCTCAAGACCACTAAACGGCACTATAGAAGCTGTTTTTGTTTGACATGAGTGCTAAAGGGTTAATTCAAGCACTTTAAATGATCGCTATGAACCCTGGCAGCAATCAGACATTCTCTAGATTTGTAGATTATTCTCATGCGTTTGGAAAAAGGCGGGATATTGCAATCTCCAATCTGTCCATTCGCTGGACCCATCTCCGAAACGGCATGGGGAGGAGTAGAATGTTAATGTTGGTACAATTCAAACAAATTTAGTATGTGTGTGAGCTACCGATATGATTTTGGATTGAGAGGTGGTGTGTACATTAGGCTCAGACCACAGTGTGTGGTGTTGGAGTTGGAATTGCAGGGTGGGGTGAATTAGTCGTGAGTTACGCATATGATTACGGATATCGAGGCAACGTTTGCAGTGGGTTCTGCCACCGACCACCACCACCAACCCCCAATATGCAACAAAGTTCATTATCATAATACCTGTATGCCTAAATTCTTTCAGATGTGAGGAATTCTTTCTGTAGCATGTATCGCCATATTTGCAGAGTGGTCGAGCATCTTCTTTCACATCAGCAACTGGCAGAGTATCTTGTCTGGACAGGTCAAGCTTATATTTCTGGTGGACATCGGATAATTCATCAGACCTTCTCTTTCTCTTCAGGGATGGTGAGGTATTTGAAGGTCTGCTCTTACTTTTATCTTTGATATGTTTATTCGTACTGGAAGCATGTTCTTTATTACTATAATCCGTTGATAAATTAGATGTCAGTATTTTTATTTGAGATTCGTGCTTGACCTTTAGTGAATTGTCACTCACTGATTGCTTAGAAACATCTCCAACCATGGTTTGTACATGTTCTGTTAATTTCGACTTATCATCTGCTTTCTTATCGAATCTTAAGGAGGACGAGCAGCCACCATCCTCTGAATCGCTGTCTGATATTTGATGAACGCTTCTTTCTTTGACAACAAACACCTTTTTCTTCTTGTTTCTTATCTCATCGTCTACAGTATCATGAAAGAGGTCAGGAGATGATGGACAGTAATCAGATGGTTCAATAGTTTTGTCGGAGTCAGAATCGGACATGGTATTGCAGTATGATATGTGAACTCACAGGTGAAAAAATGGATGATTTCTGAAATGCAATAAGAACATATACATTATGTACATGTACAGTACAGACCAGAAATAGCTTAACATGTTTCCAAAAACCAGAATAAAATATACTATTGAATATTTTGAACATAACTGGATTGGAAGACATTGCTGCCTAAGGCAGTAATGTCTTCCAATCTAATTATGTTCAAAATATTCAACAGAACATTTTTTACATTGTGTTCAAAATTGTACTACATGTAACTAATATGTGTCTCTTTTTGTTTTGACAACATGTTAACTTACTTAGGCAGTCATTGAAATTAGAATAATTTTGCCACGGCACAAAAATGCTGTGGCAGAACGGGTTCACCATGGCACTACTACAGCATTTTTTTTCGGATTTCATTCATTATAATCTTTCTTCTACTTGTGGTGAACTGTAGGAGGTTGCTTTAATATGACATCATGATTGATAGCTTGTATCTATGATAAAATGACATCATTTAACTAGCTAGGCCTGGAATTTTTTTCCATGGCAAATATTTGCTGTGCCAAATTAAGTTTACCATAGCTTTTGCCACAGCTTTGCTGATTACAGTAGCAAATTTCAAGGGCTGTCATTTATGAGCTGTACGTTTGTGCATACAGTACTTATGGTCATGAATATGCACTACAGACAGCATCAAATATCACACGCTTGGGGGTATTATCACAATTATTTATGAGCTGTATTGTAATATTGAACAATTTAGAAATTTCAAACATTTTAAAATCATTAATTTAGATTTAGTCAATAAAATGTCATTTTTCTCACAGAAAATGTTCATTTGCAGACCAAGATTAGAGTGAAGACATGTAAGAGAAGAGAATTGTGCAAAATATACCCCTGGAATAACTAACCTGATTATAGAGCAAATTATTCCAGCCATGAATTTTTAAAACTACATGTCCTCTCTTGGCCTGCAAATTGAGATTTCTCAATAAATGTGCAGAAGCCACTTTTTGCTTGGCTCGGCTCGCCTCATATCAGCCAAAAATGGCTTCTACAGGGGTATTGAGAAATGTCCATTTTCAGAGCAAGAGAAGATTATTTTTGAAAATTTACCACTGGAATGACTGGCTTGATAACCGAGCCAGTTGTTAGTGGTAAATTTTCAAAAATAGTCTTCTCTTGCTCTGCAAATGGACATTTTTGATCAGAAAATTAAAATTTTTTTGAACAAATTCGAGGGTTAAGGGGTTAATAAAGTCGAGATTACAACAGAATATGTGTATGACAGGCTTGGGCCCACATGCAGGCTATCACAATTAAATGCAAATGTTTAAATGGTTCAATGCAAATAATGTACAAATTATGCAGTGTACAATTAGTCAATATGTATATTTAAATCCAGATCAGATGTTTCTCAACTATTCAAATGCAAATGAAAATACAAGTTAAATGCATTTGAATATTTGAAAACATACACGCATGTGCACACACACCTGCATACACACATATATATGGCATATTCCCATAAATCAACACTTTAGATAAATCCACATCAAGAGTTGACACACGTATCATCCATTGCAGTTTTTCATGGCATCTAAATTTTGGAGGTCCCTGTTGGCTATATTAATATACATACAATATCTGACTTTATCTGTATAATAAATACACTGATCTTTATAGCCTTCAAAATCCAGAGATACTGATAACTCATTGATGAGAGATTAGCCCTTAACATTTAACATCCAAAAACAACTTCTGCAGTGGTTTTTGAGAAATGTCTGTTTACAGACAAAGAGAAGACTATTTGTTTTTAATTTAGCACTGGAATGATTAGCTCGATAACCGAGCCAGTCATTCCAATGGCAAATTTTTAAAGATAGTATTTTGTTAGTCTGCAAATTGACATTTTCTATGAGATTTCAAATTTTTTTGGAACAAATTTGAGTGTTAAAGGGGTGAATGGTCAAGCCGACCAAAACTGCCTTCTGCAGCTGTGTTGAGAAATGTCCATTTGCAGGCTAAGTGAAGACTATTTTTGAAAATTTACCACTGAAATGACTGGCTCGATAACTGAGCCAGTCATTCCAGTGGTAAATTTTCAAAAATAATCTCTGGGTCTGTGAATGTACAGTAATGGTAATTAAAGGTTATCAATAAATATTACGAACAGTTATCAAATTTACAAGAGTCCACATGTTTATTAAAGGCTGATTTGGAATTTACCAACAAATTGGTGGATGTCCGATGTGCAATGAGTTTGATAAATGATGACATCATTAAGGGCGCCAAGTGATTGTTAACCCATTAACAAGCATATCAGCCAAGACGGTTTGTTGAGCAGTCTTAAGAAACGTCCATTTGCTGACTTAGAGAAGACGATCCCCGAAATCCACCATTGGAATGATTAAATTGGCTTGTTAACCGAGCCAGTCACTCCAAGTGGTAATTTCATAAAATACTCCTCTCCTGCTCCACAACTGGACATTTTTCTATGAGAAAATTTAATTGAAATGTTACAATTTGTTGTGGTTGGCTGTAAAGTGTATGGTCGAGTTGCTTAAATTCGCTCTCGTTCTATGATGTAATGTTGCATGGAACGCATCTACACAATAGCCACTTTTTGACTGAAAGTTCTGAAGCTTTTGACAACGTTTTGAGCAAAATACAGTCAAAACAAGAAACTGTTCATACAATTACTGATGGTAGTGATAAAAATTGCAAGATTCCTTAATGCATCTTTCTTAGATTACTTACTTGCGCTTATTTGGCACCTAAAACGAGCAAATTTCACAATCCAAATTTACCACCTGCTTTGTTTACATTTTTCCGCAGCGTCGGATTAGACTGATTGACGGGAGCACGTCTAAATTTTATAGGAGAGGCTCTAGAGAAAGGGGTGTGTGCTTATCAATGATTTACCAAAATGTCAAAATTAACATAAAGTGCACACATGTTATTTTAACGATAGACATTTTTTTATTCTTCTCTTTATGCCTGCTGTACATGTTTTAAAGACCTTAGCGATAGTTCATTTCTTCAGCTCATTAATATTTGTAAAGTTCATGTGACGGCATTACCTAACGAAAGCGACATCAATTTAGAGTTTTTTTCTTCTCTTCAAATGTATCAACTGCATTTATAGTTTATACATTCATTTGTAGGACTAATTTATGGGTTAAAACGGACACAATTAGCAGTTGAAACATTCAACAAAACTTCGGTACCCATAGTATATTATAAGTCCGATTTCTTTAACATGCCGCTTTAGCTTTAATATTGCAACCGAAACGAAAACTGGTTTCGCACAAATATTTTGACGAGGCAATACAAATATTTTCAAAACAAAGTAGAGAGTATTACTTTTAATACTTACACATCTCTCGCTGATGCCAATGACAAACGAGAAAAGAAATTAATAAACTCTTACGCGGGACTGACACATATTATTCCTCACCCAAGTACAGAAAGAGTTGTCCTTCCTTTTCTCTACCTTACAAGAAAAAACATGATTTGGACAAAAAATTGTTGAGATTTCCCCGAAACAGCCACATAAAATAACCAAGATACATGTATTTTGCAGTGATTTGATAAATATGCTCTGAAATAATGATATGAGTACGTGGTTACATAATAACTTTGTATTTTTTCTGTCTCATTCTACAATGTCATATGTTTTCGGGATTAAATAAAATTCCAGTTACACACACTGAACCGGAAATATGTATCAATATTTATCAATATATTAAGTGTGAGAAAACTAGAACATGTTTCTTGTTCTAAGTTCTGGTTAGTGGGAAGAGTAAGCCAAACGATCACTCACTAATCTGGTGTCAAGCTCAAGTTCAATAATATGAAAATAGGCGTTGCCTATAAAGCGAACGCAGACATCATTTATTGTTTAAATAAATTGAACTAATTTGTATATGGTCGAAATGTCCTAAATATCTGTAGCCATGTATAGTAGTACATGTGACACAAATTTTTCATCGCGCTTGGAGGGCATTCTGCAAAATCCAGTTCACGATAGTCACAAAAATACTTATGTATATTGTCAGCGATACACGCCAGCATAGTTTCATCTTTTACATAGGCATTTATTTGTACCAGTACAATGACGTTATAAAATTTGTAGCGACATATCGCGTTACTCCTCGCCTGTGGCGGTTTTACAAACAACAACGGTCATAGTAACAATGACATCATAGAGAAATATCGTCCACTAGAATTTTCAAATCACATTAAAAAAAAAAAAAAAGATTACAAAATACGTGAATTAATGCATGTCAGCGAGTAAATACATGATTGCACATTCCATCTGTGTGCCAATGGCATGCTATCGGGCCTTAATTTTCATGTTACAGCGCTAAATCCATACGGTATTGACAACCACGACTTCCCACGACCATGGGTGGATTGTCTGTGTGAAAATTGAAAAATAATATGAGACGGTGAATGATACCGCATGCTTGCAATACATAAGTAGGAATATATATGGTCGTGTGTCAAAAGGTGGGGAAATTTGTGTTACATCGGTGTTTTGGGTCAAAAATTTTTGTTGCACCATACATGATCAGATTCATGTACAATTTAGCATGTATTCTCAATGAAAACCTTGATTTAGGCAATAAAACTAATTAATTTTACGTGTAAATCAGTATAAATAGGGAACTTTAAATGCGTTTTTCTCAAAATCGTCCCTTCAGTGAGAAATATGATCTAAAATGAAGAGTCCTTGAGCTATTACTTTGAAACTTTCAGTAATTGTAGATAAGAGGATAGTTCTTCTGGGATGAGAAAACTGCACAACTATCATTTTATTTGCTATGTCAAAATATTCAATGAAAATTAGTCAAATTTTTATTTTCAAAAATGTAACATTTTAAGCTTTAGCTAAATAAACTGGAACAGATGACTTGAAAGCCACTTAAATTGGAAGTCTTGTTAAATCTGATATATTACAACTTCTCTAAATAAGATAGGCTTTCTCTTGGTGGTAGAAAATGGTAGTCTTCCAGTTTTGGAGTCGCAAACCCAGTCGTCATAATAACTTAAATTACAATGACTGATATTGCAACTCCAAGGCTTGAAGATTCAAGATTCAAAATTATTTATTTCATAAAGAACTCCACTATCTTCCGAGTCCAAAACTTATTTCATATCTAACCAGTAATTTACTGAAACATAGAAAACAATGTTAAATTATGCTTGTAGAACCAGCTGTTGTTATACAAGTTAGTACTTATAAGTTGTCTTACTTACAGACTGGGGTTTTTTTTCAGGGTTTTTCATTAGCCTGTAAAATATGGAAAATTAACAGAAAGCTAGACATATTATATAGCATTTTAAAGCTTAGCCCTATGAGCATTCAGAATCAAGTATTATTAATGGTCTAATATCAAAACAACTCATCCTGGTTTGACTGAAAGTTGATAAGGTCTCATAACATTTGTCGAAATTTGTATGTGTTACAAAAAATTCAGGTTAATTCAATAAGCTGCTACTAAGATGATTCACACGTCACACGTGTACTGAAATCAACAGTGCATTCCATAAACTAGAGCCTATGAGCATTTGAAACATATCTGTTCAAATTGTCTCTGTCTATTTCAAAGCAGGTAGAAAGTCTGACCAAGTCGACATGTCAAAAATTTTGTGCGAAGGGGACAAGGTTAGCTAACAACACATTTTAGGCTGTCTGCTGAGAAGTATGTTAGCTAGGCAGCGGAAATGAGCTTTACATCCTGAGGCAGATATTAACCATGCCAGCAAAAAATACCAAATTAAAATTAGTGGCATATTAAGATTGTAGTGCAACAAAGTGGCAATTTTTCCTAGCATGGCTGTAACAGGGGATATATAAAATCACTGATTTTTTAGATGTTTTATTGTGCTAGCCTCTCCTGTTTAAAAAAAAGTGAGAGGCTTTATGTATGGTTTGAAAGAACAGAATCTCACCTTTCCATTAATGTATGATATATCAGGGTAGGGCAAAATGGACTGCCCTAAGTTAGGGGTTGAATGTGACAATACTCAAATTTCCCCACCTCACAACACACGACCATATAGCTTTTACCTGGCCTGCTTTTCACCATTTAACTTTTTTACATTCTGAAGTAAATGTGCGGTATTCCGTAATAGCAATATAACACAAATTTTGGACATTGAAAATGCGGGGCAGGTTGCCCTAAATTAAGCTGGGGGAACACGCATAATGAAGGACCTTATCCCATAATGCAATGGGGGCCCATGAAAAGAAACCACAAAAGCTATATCATAAACCAGAACCGGAATCAAAATCATGACTGGAAACCACGCTTTCTCAGTCACAAGGTATATGTAATTTAGCCTGGTTCCCTGTCTCAGTATTTGTTGATTTTTTTCCCCATTACACGTACGTACGTATTATCTATGTACGCTCACTTCGTTTGCGATGGCTTCGCGCGAAGTGTGAAGCCATCGCTCAATGCATTCGCTATTATATATTTCCTGATTTAATGTCCACTACCATAATTCCGTGGATGTCATGGTTTCGCATGCACCAATAACATTTTGCATTACGTATGGCCGTCATCTTTTGTTGAGATATGAAGATTGTTGTCTAACGAAAGCAACAATGCCTTGACAAGTATCTATGTCTATTATTTATTCCTCAGCTGACCTTGTACATTCTACCATCAACCATGCACGACTCGTTACAAAACAAGCACCCTTTCCATAAAAATACATTTGTACTTTCTTAAAATTGAAGCGGAATTTACAAATTTCAGAACTCTCAGTTGTTATTGAATTTGGTTTGCCTGATAGTTCAAATCTGAAAGCGGTCGGAAGCAAACAATTACAGAATTTTCTTGTTAGAGTGGCCATTACAGGCTATACTTTTCTGACCGTGTGCCATCATTCATCATCATCATCATTTTACATGGCTTAAGTCATTGGCTTGTTATTGCCTCATTTTTTGTTGTTGTAGTATGGCTTGTTCAGTCTAATTCAAAAGTTCTTTCCTTGAAGTAAATTTCTAGTTTGTTTGTGAGTGATTTGAGTCATTTGACTGTTGTTGCTTAATTAAGTCTCCTCGAAACCGTTAGATTTAAGTCCTTGAGCCTTACTACTCTGATGTCAATATTTTGTCGTTTACTGGGTCAATAACAAAGAAGGCGGTGTACATTTTCCAACAATTTGATTGATGATGTTGCTGTCTACGACCGCAGCATCCGCCACCAAATTTGCTGAAAAATGGATGACCTTGTTTTCACGAAAACAACTTCTCCAGACCCGCTGAGCAGATCGTGCCAAGATTTTAGATATATGATTAGGGACTAAGGGTCATTAAAGCTTTTTCAAGCGAAGTTGATACATCAGAAAGCATGGTGGCATGAACCAAACAAAGCATATCGTGTTTGTCAGCCATATTGGGTTTTTTATTTGATGGATTTTGAAGACGAAATCGATTTTATATACATGTAAGTGTTTGGGTATGTTAATTTCAAATTTACGCTCAAAACCATCGGATGAATGCTTTGGTGGCCATCTTGGATCTTTTTCTCGCCAAAAACTCCCATACTAAAGCAATAGGAAATTAGAAATGTCTTCTCGACAACGACTTGGCTGATTTCAATTATATATGACAGTAAGCTTCCTTAGGGTGCAGAGGTTCGCGTTTGTTCAATGGATGCTGATCGACCAATTTGGGTGGCAACCATTTTGGATTTTGGCTGATTTTTAGAAAAGTCTTTAAAAATCTCTGAAACCAATGGGGTGGTTTGGGGTGAGGGGTGTGTGTGTGGTGTGGGGGGTTGGAGGTGTGGGGTTAAGGCTCAAAGGGTTAAATCCACTGCAGAGGCCATTTTCGGATGGTTTGACCAGGTTGACTATTATACAGGGTTAAAAGAAAGTCTTATTTCCCCCCATTAAGTGTAAATGTATATATTTTTCATATTTTTAATTTATACCGGTAGTGTTTTCTTATTCTCACAGAATATGGCTGAAGTACACATTATTGGTCAGCTCGTCGGTGCCTCAGGATTTCCAGAATCTAGTCTGTTTTGCAAATGGGGAATTCACATGGGTAGGTTCACCCATGTAATTTTATCACAAATTATTTGTTGGTAGCGTATTACCGTGGGTTTATGTATTCTACTAGTTAAATGGCAATCTGAACTAATGAAGTACAACACGAAGTAACATGTTGCTTATTTCATGAGAGAGATCCAGTTCTACAAATGCCCTGTCTATCTCTTGCTAAACTCAACCCACTTTTTACGAGTGTTGGAATCGACTTGAAACTTTGAAACCTGAATTCCCAGAATCTAAGTTTCAATGTAGCTACGTCACGCATTCAGGTAAGCTCTTGAATATTCTGAAACTAATTTGACTGGGAGCAACGGCTTCCAGTCAAATTAGTTTCAAAGTATTTAACAGAATATTTGTCAAATTATAAATTCACCAAACATTTTGCCAAAAACATACAATTCATGCACTTTATTGACACACTTTTCAACTTCGTGACAGACTTATGATATTTTGGAGTGTGATTTCAGCGAACAAATGACATTTTTGTATTATGACATCAGATAATTGAGTGACAGACTGGATCCATTCATTCAACAACTGTTACACATGATGTAATCATTTTATTATTATCACTGCGGTTTATATCTGTCCTATAGGTGGTGCATGGAAGGTTCTCGCTGGCTTGAGAGAGGGACAGACGCAGGTTGATAACCCACAACATGAGGATTTTGCAAACTGGAGCCATCCTGTTGATATTCACTTTGCCACTAAAGGAATACAGGGTATGGCAATTCTGGAGCACATCTATCGCTAGAGTAAAGTGCCTACATTTGTGTAAAGTTTTGTTAATATTTTAGTTGGTTACATAATATTAACAGTGCTGTCTAACGCACAGCAATGCACTGTGTGTAGTGTGTACATAGATATTAATTAATTATAGTGTGTTTTATTTAGGCTACAATTTTCAGCAAATTCTCCCAAATTTCCAAATGTGCCTTTCCACAAGCAGTGTACATGTACTTTGCAAGGCCAGATCAAGAATGTTTTTCGGTACATGTACATGTACGTATATAGACATTATAAAAGTAAGATTCCTGAAAATTATTTTGTGGGTGAGTGGATGGAGCTTGTCTAATGATATTTTGAAGATATTTCCTGCATTCTGCATAAAACCAGATTGTATGTTATTCTTTAGTCCACCTGGCCAGAAAATGCTACTCCTCATTAACCGCTTGACAGATTTCAACCTACTTTGGTTGTATGGACCTATTTGGGTAGGCTTCAGAAGGTGTATACAGAATTTTGATTAGCCAATTTTTTCAGCAGCCATCTTGGATTTTCCGAAAAGATTTTGAAATAAGATAAAAGCCTACTCATTAACTTCTTGGCCAATTTCAAGAAAACTCAACTGGAAGGACCTTAGTGTGATATGCTTCAGAACACGTACACAGAATTTTGATTGGTCAATTTTTTCGATGGTCATCTTGAATTTTCCGAAAAATGGTGGGAAATCATTTAAAGTGCTACTCATCATTAACTACTTGGACAGTTTCAACCAAATTTGGCTGAAAGCATGCTAGGCTGGTAGGTTTCAGTACATTTTGATTGCACAATATTTTTCGGTGCCCATCTTGGATCTCTTTCAAATTTGCGCCAATCAGTTGAAAGGCTACTCCTCATTAACTGTTTGAATGATTTCACATCAAGAGTATACTTACCACCCTAATACTCTATGATATTTCCCAAATATCGACCTAGCTTCAATAATCCTCAGAAATAAAAAGAAACCGCCCCCACTGGCCAGGTTACACAACTGACAGTCCAGCGGATGTGCAGCCCAAACTCGCACGTGTGTGGACTGACTCATTCTCCTCTTAAAATATTGACCTGCCATTGCAACACGCTTTCTAGCCTTGCTTTTGCTTTCTATCTTTTTTAAGCTTTGAGTTGTTTTGCAACTTGTTTTAGCTGAATATTAGTATTTCTGACACTGTCAAGTTGCCGGAGGATGCTCCCGGTCCAAGCTATCAGGTGTACTTTAGTAAATTTATTGATAAAAGATTTGCGTGCTGACTCGGATGGTGTTTCCGGGATTCGCGCTAACTCGTGTATACGTCTTTATTAGGCTAGCTCTTTTTGGGGGAGGCCTATATATTAGCATGTTGTGCTTTGTTTTTCAGACACATGAGCTGATATTTGAAGTGTATCCATTATCTTGAACAATATATATACTTGGTTTCTGGGACCCTCTAATTTATTATGAGTTTGCAGAGGGAATTATTACCATAAGAAATAAGTTTTCCGCATTCTCCCCCCCACCACAGGGTTTGGATTCAGGATCAGGTATTCCTGTTGTTGTTCATCAGACTTCACTTGTCCTCAGAAGTCATCTTATGAGGTTTATTTAGGAGAGAAATATTTTCAGTCATTTTATTTCTAAAATTTTTTTTAGAAATGTCTCCCTTGTCTTCTTAAAGAAGTATGAGAAGTTTTTAGGATTTGTTTACCTTTTGTCAGGCCTATAGTTATTTCTATGGCCCTGGCTTATCTTTTCATTTGATGGTCAAAGTTTTCTTCATGGATCTTATTAGCCTTCTGCAATTGGTTTTTTGGTTCGTCATAACTAAAAACCAATTGTTTCCGTTTTGTGTCATTTCAGAGGCTAATTGAGAACAAATGCCCTGTCTGCCACCATTTCGTGAAGGTCGCTTTTTTCCTCATGACTGCACTAGGTGCAGTACATGCGGGCCACTTCTAAATTGCCATGTGTGTGAGTCGTGGCTGGTGGAGGTTATGACTGATTTTTTAAATCAGCAGGTGAAAGATCGGGCGGCAGACGAGAAAAGGCATCTGGAGTGGTGGTAAGAAGAGGAAGGCATCCATGCCAGACATGGAGGCCTTCCGTCTTGAAATGATGGGAGAAATGAAGAAGACGATCATGGATCTTGTCCCAGAGTTGGTTCGCAGCTTGCTTCCCGGGTCAAGTTCGTCATTGTCTTCTTCATTTGCTCCGGGACAGAGTGTTCCCGTCTCTGGGTCTTGTTCTCTTAGCAAGCCGGTTTTCATTATAGACCCAGAGACAGCTCCCGTTGGTCCGGCGCTGAGGCTTGCCTCGCCCGTGGACCTGGGAGCGAAAGCCATGGCCTCGGGCGCTCGTTTATCGAGTGCTCTGGAGCAGCCTAAGGCTAAGGGTATCGGCTAATTCTCCTTCGATCAATACTCACCATTCTGTTACTTCTGATATACAGCTGGCCTTGACAGCAGCTCTAGGATTATAGACTTAGAAAGCTTTACCGACTCCTGGGAACCGGGTACTTGGCTCCCAACTGCCGAGTACCCGTTTACCATAGAGCTTATTCTTGTTTGCATAGCAACAAGAGCTATACATGCTTTCTGCAGGGAGAGGATTTTAGTGTCTTTTGTTAAAGAAATCTAAGTCTTTATCTGTAAAGTGATAGTTTGTGCGTTCTTGAAAGGATTTAACTGGATACTATGGAGAATACCGCCGATGATAACCAGGTTGTATCATTCCTTATTATCCATAGTTAAAAGACTTAGGTCTCTAAATTTCGCTGTGTCGCATGTCCCAATTTCTGACCCCAAAGAATCTGGGACGTGTGCTAACAACGATATATGCCAGACGATCGCCTTCTTTAAACCCCAACAGGCGATCGGCAGATATGAAAATAGGTGTTTGCTACGGTATTTCTAACATTAATATCGGCTGACGGCATTCTCCGTAGGATCCGAGCGGGTGACGTCACACCCGGTCGCTCGGATGTTTATGTGAAGAAAAATTAATTCGCGCATCTCGTTCTGGGTGCTGCGTACTAAAAATGGTACCGGAAACTTTAGAATGGTCAAGTTTACGTGCGATCACGATCGGTTTGCAATGATCGGTGGTTTCAAAATTCTTGAGTAGATGCGTGGTCTGCGGTTTTACCGTGTGATACAGCAGTTTGTTACACATTTTGTTGTTTTCTTCACATATCGTTTGGCTTTCGTTAGGGAGTATAATTTATATTGATTGGTAAATATACCCCGAATGCTATGCGATATGATTCCTGGAGCCGTTATACATCCTGGAGGATCTAATATGGGTGTGTTTAATGCCCGCTTCGTTCTTGTCGTCATAATCAATGCGATCTTTGTTGTAACGTGGTGGGGTGGGGTGCGGGAGGGATACGGTTAATTTATGAGTCAAATTATTTGAAAATTAATTGTCTGCCTTCCATCCGGGTCTCGTTCCGCTTGTTTATTGTAGGTTTGTGCTTATTTTATAGGCCAAGCCAACCCCGCCATCATGTGACGAGTGCCATACATTTGTACGGGTCGTATTCAAGGACCATGTCTGTTTTAGGTGTTCGCTCTGTAACATAGACCATAGGTGTAATATGTGTGCGCAGTGTGGTCCGTGGATATGATGGTTAAATTCCTTGCCCAGAAGGACTTGGCTGGTTCTGACGCGGGGTCAGGCGGTCCGAGAGTAAATCGTGGAGCGCCCGGTTCGGCCGGTGGTGGTGCTCCACGTCCCCAGCTGGAGGTGGCGGAGATGGCACCGCCAGCATGGTTTGGTCCGGCTATGCAGGGTTTTCTGCATAGCGTTCTGCCCACGCTGGTGTCGTCCCTGCTACCAAAGGTTGGGGGGCAGTTTCTCCCCATGCCTGGTACGGACCCTGTCCTCGGACAAGGTTCTGGACTGGTTACCGACTTACTCTGCGGCCACCTCCGGGTGGTCCAGTAGCGGTGGCCGGTCCGTCAGGTGTGGGAGCCGTCCGCCAGGCTGAGGAGGAGAGGTTGCTGCGGCCTGTGATGCCGCAGGTGGAGAATATGGAGGTCGATTCCATCCTGGACGGAACCGGCCTCCATTTGTCTGGCTTGGCGCAAGCCAGGGCAGCGGCTCCGCGTGTGGCTGAGGCCAATCTGGTACCGGGCACCGGTTCCGTGACGGTTGGTTTGGCACCAGCCAACACGGTAACGGGTCGGCCGGGCCAGGCGTGGTACTCACCTATCTCGCCTGGTCCGGCAGTCGGACGTGGGGTGCCGTTGGCGCCCGTGTCTGGCTACGGTTCCGCGACTGCTACGGGTCCGTACGGTTTTCCGTGCGGACCTACCCCATGGACCGGAGTGTTTCATGGGGTGGCGGCTGAACCGTGTGGTACCGGAGTGCCTGGTGTGTCAGCCGTGGCTCCTTGCCGGGAGGCCGTGGCTGGCAGGCCCATGAACACGTCAACGGGTGACGTGTTTGCGGGTGTGTCTTCATCGGAGATAGATTGGTCAGAGGCTCTGGCGTGGCTAGCCAGGGTTGACCCGTCTGTGGTTTCGGCCACGGCCGATGAAGATGCGCCCCGTCCGTCGGTTGCGTCGATCAGGACAGGGATTTTGCCCGCGACCCGGATCCACGGTTCATAGAGTTGTTGGAGGCTATTTATAGCAAACAACTTATGACCAAGGGTCAGCTCCCTGCGGCCTCCAGGGAGGTGCGGGCAAGATGTCGTATTCCGCGGGGGGAATACGACAGATATGGTGTAGTCCCGTCGGTCACCGAGGATGACCGATGGGTTCTGGGCATTCAGAGTGCCGGGGCAGGTGGCCCCGGTCCGGCACTTGTGGACAAGGCTCAGGTACACCAAGAGGAAGTCCTGTCCCTATGCGATGAGGGTGTGAGGGCACCTATGAGCGCTGTCAACCACTCGTATCGTCTCCTTCAGTCGGTGTGGGCTGAAGCGGGGGCAGGCCACCCTGTGCCATCTGTGGCGCTTTCATGTGTAAATGACGGCCTGGTGCTGTCTATGGACGCATTGGCAAGGGTGCAAGCGCGAGTGACTAAATCCAGGAGGCAAATGGTCATTGACCATATGCGTCCGGCTGCGGCAGTCAGGGAGCGTCTTCTTGGGATGCCCCTGACAGGGCCTAGCATCTTTGGTGGCCAAGCGCGGGCCATCTTAGAGGATACAGCCAGTATCGTGCAGAATCGGTTAGCGGTCAACCTGCAGCTAGAGCTAGTGTGGCAAGCGCACGCACTAGGGGCTGTGGGGAAACCGCTAGCGGGACAACCTTCAAAGAAGCATAAGGGCAAGGCGAAAGCTAAGCCTGTTGCGACTTCAGCTTCAGCTGGTTTTTCTCAGCCGCCGCCGGCGAAGAAAGCCAGGAAGGTTGTAGAGGCGTCTACCCTCCCCAAGGTTGCTCCTGACCGCCCTAGAGGCTGGAAGGGCAAGGGGAAGGGTAAGGTTAAGTCCTCAAAGGGTGGACAGAAGGGGGCGGATCGTACCTGAGGGTACGAGAGCTCCCTTCATATCCGTCTGGACCGCGCCTGTGCGACAGGAACAGCGGTGCCAGTTATACCCGTCGTGCCTAGAACGAAAGGTTTCTCTCTCTCTCTCTCGTTAAGAAAGAGGGGGGAGCGGACTACGAGCCGGACAACCCCGTTAGACGTCGAGGCGTCTATGGTGGGTGGAAGGCTCATGCGTTTCGTCGAGGCCTGGCGATGTCAGACGTCAGACAGTCTGGTCCTGGGATGGTTATCCCAGGGTTACATGCCGAAGTGGTGGGACTTTCCACCACAAAATCTGTCTTTGGCACCTGTCTGGACACCCGTACCAAGGGAGCCAGACAAGTTAGAAGGTGTTCAAAAGGAAGTGTCGGGTTTGCTTCTGAAGGGAGCAATAAAACCAGCAAACCGAAACACTCCAGGCTTCTATTCAAACATGTTCCTTGTCCCCAAGAGCACAGGGGGATGGAGACCCATACTCAATCTCAGGCCATTAAATTGGTTTATCCATACGCCTCGGTTCCAGATGGAAACGCCGAGGTCGGTAATGGCGGGATTGAGGAAAGGAATGTGGTGTGTATCGATCGATCTGAAAGATGCGTATTTCCACATTCCGATGAACAGGAGTTGTCACAGGTTTCTGAGATTTGCGTTTCAGAATCAAGTATGGGAGTTTATTGTTCTCCCATTTGGCCTGTCGACAGCTCTGAGGGTTTTCACAAGAGTGGTCCTTGCGGTGACAGCGTTTCTCAGAAAAGAGAACGTGGCGCTACACACCTACATAGACGACTGGCTGATCAAGGCAGACTCGGCAGCCAGGTTGAACGTGGATACTGCTCTGACTCTGAGGTTACTTTCAGATCTAGGCTGGATAGTCAACGAGGAGAAATCCGAGTTGACGCCCACTCAACATTTCGTTTATTTGGGGATGCGATTCGATCTCGAGGAGAGCAGTGTGTACCCGTCAGAGCCCAGAGTGGTGTCTCTGTTAGCCATCCTCAAGAGTTTTCGAGTGGGAAACCACATTCAGGCGAGGCAGTTCCTTCAGATGCTGGGCATGATGGTCTCCATGGAGCAGGTTATCCCGTACGCTGCTCTAATGCGAAGGCCTATCCAGTTGTATCTGATGTCTCTGTGGAAACAGAGAACAGAACCCCTGTCAAAACTGTTACCAGTTTTGGAGCCGATAATGTCGCATCTTGTATGGTGGAAGGAGCGTCAGAATCTCCTAGTAGGGGTTTCGCTGCACCTACCCCACCCCCAGCTGTCTGTGTACATGGATGCATCGCTGGAGGGGTGGGGTGCCTGCCTGGGAGAACACCAGGTCTCGGGCACATGGACTCTCCCGGAGAGTCAGCTGCATATCAATCTGTTGGAAATGATGGCAGTGGAACTGGCGTTGGAAGAGTTCCTTCCGATGATCAGGGGCAAGGTGATATTGATACGGTCAGACAATTCGACGGTAGTATCATATATAAATCGCCAAGGCGGGACCAGGTCGCCCACTCTGTGTATCAGAGTGTGGCACTTGCTTCAATGGTGCAGGAATTACTCGGTTGTTTTGAAAGCAGCTCACATTCCTGGGCGATTGAACATTCTGGCGGATGCTTTGTCTCGCAGACAGAGAATTCTGCCAACAGAATGGTCCCTCAACCCTCCAGTTCTGCGACGGATCTTCGAGCATTGGGGCAAACCCAACGTGGACTTGTTCGCCACAAAGGAAAATGCTCAAATCATGACATATGTCTCGCCGATTCCAGATCCAAATGCCGTCGATACAGACGCTCTGGCGATAAGCTGGAGAGGGATGCACGCTTACGCGTACCCACCCACCACTCTTCTACCGAAGGTATTGGTGAAGGTCAGGGAGGAACCGTGTCTGGTCCTGCTAATAGCGCTGTATTGGCCGAGCAGGGCGTGGTTCACAGATCTTCTAGATCTGCTGGTGGAAAATCCTGTGCAGTTGCCCGAGATTCCGAACATAATCTCCCAGGCCAAGGGACGCTTCCTACACGAGCGTCCCGAAATGTTCAAATTGACTGCGTGGATGTTATCAAACAGCGTTCCACGTCAGAAGGCTTTTCTCGAAAGGCTGCTGATTTCATCGCGGCTGCGAGAAGGAGGTCAACCTTCAAGTCATATAACAACACGGTTAGCAGATTTGCAGACTGGTGTGAAGAAAAGGGTATTGATACCTTTCAATCCACTATTCAGCAAATAGCAGACTTTCTCTGTGAGCTGTTCTTTTCAGGACTAGCTCCCGTCACAGTTGCTGGATACAAGTCAGCTTTGGCATCAGTTATCCCTTGTCTAGCCAACAGGGATAGTCCAGATGTGGCCCAGTTAAATGTGATGTTGAAGGGAATGAGCAATCTCCGACCGAGACAACCGGTAGTCATTCCAGCCTGGAGTCTATCTTTAGTGCTTAATGTACTGGCCAAGCACCCTTTCGAACCGTTGCGTTCGGCTAGTCTAAAGCATTTGACTCTAAAGGCGGTCTTTCTATTGGCAGCTTCCTCAGCTAGAAGGCGCAGTGAGATCCATGCGCTTTCGGGAGAGAGGGACCGATTTATTGTTTCTGGAGAGGGTCTGCGTCTTCTGCCAAGAGCAGAGTTTATGTCAAAGAACCAATCTTTGAGATATCCCGGCAAACCGATCATTATACCGAAGTTAACTGGGTTTGATCTTGATGCCAGTGTCTGGTGCCCGGTCCGTGCTTTGACTAAGTACAAGAAACGGACTGACTCGTAATGGTCAAACGATAGACATCTGTAGATCTGCCATAAAAAGCCTTATGGCGCCGCATCCATGGATACTATCTCTCGTTGGGTGGTCGAATGCTTTCAGACTACTCACGAGATGGCGACTGGGCACCAGGTGCAAGGTGTAAGGGCACACGATGTTAGAGGAATAGCCGCCTCGCCCGCCCTTTACAATGGTGTTCCGTTAGATGACATCATGGCCGTTGCACAATGGCACTGTGAGTCCTCATTTACGGATTACTATATGAGGGATGTGTCAGACTCAGCCAATCCACTCGCTTTAGCTGTTTTGAAACGATAGTTAGTGACCACACTGCTCTTCACCCTTTTTTCACTTTGGTAAGAAAAGAACCTAAAGCAGGCATGGTCAAGCGAGAGGATGACAACCAGATTGTGTCACTGATGGCCGGACCAGTGAATGGTTGGAGGCGGTACGTCTGGAGTCCAATTATCATAAGGTAATTCAATAGTGAGAGTTTTTTGTATTATGGATGTGTATCATGTTCATTCATCTTATATATTCATGCTCATTCCCAGGCTAATACATGGAATATGCAGGGAGCAGTTAACCCTCTTGGCATATTTGTGTTTCAGGTGAGATACATGTTCATGAGTTCTCTCCCTTTTCTTAGGAGGAAAAAGGTGGGGGCGGGGGCGGTCATGCGAATGTGATTCGGTTCCGTTAACTTGACTGTCCTTTTAGGTCTCTGTTAGTCAAGTTTTTAAGTCTAAAATCTTTCTCCACGGGGCAAAATTAGCATTTATGCCTTGCCCCTTCCCACCAGGTTACTGATCAAATCTGGTGTATATCAGAAGTAACAGAATGGTGAGTATTGATCGAAGGAGAATGCAGGAAATTTCAATTTCCCTTTCTCCGAGATCTAACAATACTCACCATTATGTTACGGACCCAGCCTCCCAGCCCCATGGAGGCAAGCCATGGATTTCTCTTGTTTGGTGGCTATGCAAACAATATGAGCTCTATGGTAGACGGGTACTCGGCAGTTGGGAGCCGAGTACCCGGTTCCAAGGAGTCGGTAAAGCTTTCTAAGTCTATAGTCCTAGAGCCAGCTGTCAGGGCCAGCTGTATATCAGAAGTAACAGAATGGTGAGTATTGTTAGATCTCGGAGAAAGGGAAATTGAAATTTCCTGCATTCTGGTTCGATCAGACAATACAACACTAGTGACTTACATAAACCGCAAGGGCAGAACGAAGTCGCCCAGTCTCTGTATGATGACATGGAAACTGCTTTGCTGGTGCCTAGATCATGGGATTTCCCTGAAAGCAGTTCATATTCCAGGAAGGCTAAATCTATTAGCAGACTCATTGAGCCGAAGAATGAGCATTCTTCCCACAGAATGGCAACTAAATCAATGTGTGGCAGATTGCCTGTTCAACCACTGGGGCAAGCCCAACATAGTTGTTATTACACCACAAAAACATCCATTACCGTTCAATCACTACTTGCTAAATCAAATATCTGCATTTAGCTATCAGAATAAAGTTTTTATTCTTGCCTATACACTCCCTAATGCCTATACCATCACCATGTAGACCCTCCACCAGGCTTCTGGTAGAGGGACCCCCTGCATTAGCCTTACAATAGACTGGCACCAGTCTATACTCACTCCTTGGTGACGCTTGTCACTAAGCACGCTCGCGCATGCGCAGTAGGTCCCACTTGTGAAAACTGAATCACTTTTCAAATATTCTGCTAGCTATACAGTACTGTCAGCTATCAAATCGATATAAAAGTTTTAGCTTGCTAACTAGAAATTTTCCAGTTATCACGAGTTGACTCGGGAATGCCTACCATGAAGTCTATTCTTCCTAAGTTATGTTTAACTTATATATCATGGTGTTTTAGAGGTGTTTGTAACTCTAACGTTTGGAGTTACCAGTTTTCGTGTCACTACTCCCGTTTTCGAGGTTAGAGTAACCATGCCTATTATATACCATCAAGAGTAACCATGTAGTAATAATAATAGCCAGTACCACTCCTAGTAACGTAGGTCCTAGTGCTCTCAAACATATATCAGAATCTTTACTGATTCTTTCTTCAAACACTTTATTTAAATAGGCCAAGGCGTAGCGTCTGGGATATCTCAGTTTGCGTAAAGCTAGTTGCTTTATTTCGCATCATTTCTTATTTTTTATAGGAAGTGTCAGTATCTTCTGAGAAAATAAAGTGTGCGTCGAATAAGTGTGATCGGGTTCACGCTAAGGATTATACGGGGCATGTTTGCCTGAGGTGTACCACCTGCACCCCTTTAAAAATGTGTGGAGTGTGCAAGGGTTGGCCATTGGTCGTATCTAAAGCGTTTTTTAAGGATTTCGTGGTTAAGCCTGCATTGCCCTCAGGTCGCTCTCCCTCCGTTGTTGAAGGTCCTAAAGCAGTATCATCTGCTTCCACCTCTATTAATACGTCGGTTTCAACAAAGGAGGGGGGCAGCTCCTCTATCACAGATCCGGTTATGGCATTATTCGCCAGATTTGAATCCTTCGCAAATGTATTGACGAAATCTTTAGACGAGCGTATTACATCTGCTATTAAGGCCGCTAAAGAGGAGTCATCAGACTCCGAATTTAGCCCTCAGTCGCGATCTCGTAAATGGGGAAAACCGGTTTCCTTAACATCAAGACAACAAATCAAGTCTCCCAAAGGAAAGTCCGGCGAGACAAGAAAGAAACCTGGTAAGGCATCCTCCGGTAGGAGCCAGGTCAAAGACCATGTTAGACTTGAGGACCAGCTTAAGTCTCAAGCGGTAGTATTGGGGGCGGAAGCTTCCGATGTGTCACCTCAAGCTAAGGTCCGGTTCACAGTGATACCAATTGCAAGGAAGGTGGTAAGATCGCCGATTGCCTCTAAGGAAGCACCCGTCTATGCTCCTGGCTTGTCCGGGCAAGCGGGTTTGCTGTCCGGAATGTCTTCTGGTTTTACCGGGCATCCGGAAATGAGCACCGTGATTGTTTCTGGCTTGGCTGAACATCCGGTGACTCATGAGAATATGGCTTATGCGTCAACATCCGTTTCCGGTTCTTCAGTATCCGGCTATAGAGTTTCCGGTTCCGGGAGGAACAATGTAGTTCCGGGTCTGTTAGACCCGGCGGTGCATCATATGGCGTCTTCCGTTTCCGGTTCGTCGACTTCCGCTTCCGGTAGTAGTGCTGCTACTTCCGGTAGGAAGAATGTGCATCCGGGTCTGTTGGACCCGTCTATGCACCGTTCAGTGTCCGGATTGTCAGGCTCTTCTTCCGGTAGTAGTGTGACTACTTCCGGTGGGAATTATGCTTATCCGAGTCAGTTGGATCTGTTGTTGCATACATCCTCCTTTTCCGGCCCAGTTTTGGTTAGTTCCGGTTCCGGCGGTGGTGTAGACACTTCCGGTTCAACTTATGCATGTCCGGGTCGGTTTGACCCGTCCTTGCAAGCGACTTCCGGTTCCGTTTCGGGGTTTCCTATTTCCGCTTCTGGTGACAGTTTTTCTACTTCCGGATTAGGAGATATGAAGCGTTCTATTTCCGGTCTCGGTGTTTCAGTTCCGACGGGAACTTCTGTTTATGCATCAAGTTATGAGCTGCCGAATAACTCAGATTCCCAGTCCAGTAATAGGTCTGTTAATTCCGATTCTAGTTATTTTCGCGCCGGTCCTCCCGTTTTTGATAGACATTATTCATCTCCTTCCTTGTTCTCTCAAGCAGGTTCTCAGAAGAGTAGTAATCCGTCCTCTTCGTCTGTATCTGGCTTGTCTGCTAGGGATTTTTCGTCTTCTCATGTTTCTAATTCGTCTTCTCTTTTTCATCCATCATCTATATCTCCGCCTCCAGGTTTTCTTCATATTCCGGCTTCCCTTCAGCAGAATTATTCTGCGACGTCTCACATACCTTCTTCTTCTGATCCATCTGTTCCTACTTTGCCTTCTTATTCTTCATCTTCTCCGGAGTTTGATCATTCGGATCCTATTGTTTCGGTCGTTCTGTCTCCAGAATTAGAGTTCCAGATAGTTGATTCAGGTTTAGATTTTTCCTTGTTTTCAGTAAGCCGCGATTCCTCTCTTCACCGATCTGTTATTTCAGCTAGATTTTCAATTTTGTCCAGATTTTCAGCTAGTGAGTTGGATCCTTATTTTTTCAGTTCTAGTCAGCCTGAGGCCCGTGTTGCTAGTGCTTATCAGTCTCCATTGACGTTGGACACTCTCTCGGACGCTCCTTCTAGAGCTTTAGCTTCTCCTTCCTCTCTGAGGATCGTGGATGCTTCTGTTTCGCTAGATTCAGACATCTGTCCTCCTCCTTCTTCTTCTTCTTCCTCTTCTCCGTCTCACTTTTCTGTCAAGGCTACTCAGAGATCAGTCAGGGCCAGGGATCTGAAGAGGTTCTATCACGAGAGGGCCTCGCCAGATGACTGGTCTAGGGCTCATCAATGGATAGCTTCGTCTCTATCTCTTCCTCTTCAGGATGAATTTTCGCTTGATCCTCCGTCGTTTGGTTCTGCGCTGTCATCTTCAGTCTCTTCAGCTAATGTTCCTTCTGTTCTTCCGGTAGATAATTTGGTAGTAGACATGTTAGATTTTTACATTAACGATGTCCAACTGAAAGATTTTTCTCTTACTCCCAAGGTAGATGCTCCAGTTCAGATTCCGAAAGAGGATTACATTAGATTGGCTTCTACTCAATCTCTTAATGGTCCGACATGGGATGTTCTTTCATCGCATCTGAAGGAAGCGGCTAAGGTAGAATCTTCATCAGACCTTTTTAGATGGGAGTCTGTCTGTCGGGCTCAGTTGAAGTCAGCAAACTTTTTGGCCCTTCTTTCAGAGGCTATGCTCAAAACTCACGAGAAAGGGGGTCAGGTTCCTCCGGAGATATTTCGTTCGTTAGTTGACCTGTCAAGAGGTTCGTTGAATTCAGTTTGCCGTTCACTAGGTTTCATCACCTCTAAGAGAAGGTCAAGGAAGCTTGCTGAGGTGAATATTTCTGATTCCCTCAGGAGTAACCTGATATCTGCTCCGCCTTTCGGATCAGATATTTTCGGTCAGGATTCTACATCGATCCTTAGGGCGGAGTCTGATCGTCTCAGATCAGATAAGGATCTGCGGGATCAGATTTCGGTTTTGAGGCCGTCAGTTAAAAGGGACTCTTCTGCGGTGAAGAGTCCCTCCTCCTCTCCCAGGAGGAAGAGTCTTAGGCCGGATGAATATGGGGCTTATCCGTCAAGGGTGTTTACGAACTCTAATCGGTCCTCCCCTTCCCATTCCAGATCTGCGGAGGAGGATCGTTTTAAATCCATTTCATCTCATAGACCTAGAGCCCAGGTTCGTCAAGCCCCTCCTCAGGCGAGAAGGGGTCAATTTTTCTCTCGAGGTTACAGGTCTAGTTCTAGAGGACGCTCCTCTAGAGGTTTTCAACCTAGACGGGTTTGAAGGGGTGGCCTCAGCCCGGGCAGGCCTTTCCCAATCTCATTTACCAGTCCTTCCTCCTCTTCTACAACTTTTGGATCTATCGGTGCAATCCCTTCTTCCCAGCGTGCCAGTAGGAGGGCGCTTGTCTCTGTTCTGGGAGACATGGAAAGCCCTTGCCCAGGACTCCTGGCTGTTAGATCAAATCCGCTGGGGTTATGCTCCGTCTTGGATAGAATTGCCTCCTCCTCTGTCTTACCAGCCCAAATGGACTCCAGTTCCATCCAATCTGGAGAAGTTGGTAGCCTTGGAAGACGAAGTGGAGTCAATGTGGTTGAAGAAGGCTATAGAAGAGGTTCCATGTTGGAGAGTAGACCCGGGATTCTACTCAACTCTATTTCTAGTCCCCAAGAAATCAGGTGGATGGCGTCCAATCATCAATCTGAAGAGATTAAATCTGCATATATCCACCCCAAAATTCAAGATGGAGACGGTATCTCAGATTATCGCCGGTCTGAGTCCAGGCATGTGGACAGCGTCCATAGATATCAAGGATGCCTATTTTCACATTCTCATACACCCTCCATTCAGAAAATTCATGAGATTCGCGTTCAAGGGGAGGGTATGGCAATTCAGAGTCATGCCGTTCGGCTTGACCACGGCCCCTTTCTTCTTCACCCGCCTAGTGTCAGCAGTGGCAGGTTTTCTGCACAGTCGTTCTATTCCCCTTCACGTTTACATAGACGACTGGTTGCTAAAAGCAGAATCTGCCTCAATTCTGGCAAGCATCATTCCAGAGGTCTGCAGTCTGGCTTCCAGTCTAGGATGGGTTTTAAATCTAGAAAAATCATCTTTGGTCCCGTCTCAGGTTTTCACCCACCTAGGTGTGGCTTTCGACCTTGGTCAAGGCTTAGTCTTCCCTTCAGAGGTAAGAGTAGAAGCAATCCTAGTAGCCATGGAAATTCTGGCTTCCTCTGCCGTGGTCAGAGCAATATTCTTTCTCCGGGTGATAGGCTTGATGGTCAGCGTCGAGAACATCATTCCGTGGGCGGCGCTGATGAGGAGACCTTTCCAAATGTATCTAATGTCCCTGTGGAAACAGTCGACCCATTCAGTGTACCATCAGATCCCGGTCAGAGATCATTTGAGGCCCCATCTAGATTTTTGGAAGGATCGCTCTCTGCTGATGATGGGTGTTCCTCTGGTCAAGTCTTCTCCTCAGGCGGTCATTTTTACAGACGCTTCCCAGGAGGGATGGGGAGCGGTCTGGGGTTCCCTTTCGGTCTCAGGCCTGTGGTCCCGAGAGGAGTCGTCAGCCCACATCAACATTCTGGAATTGTGGGCTGTCAAGAAGACTCTCCTTGCCTGGTCGGATCAAGTGCAGGGCCTCAAGATCTCGATTCGATCAGACAATTCCACAGTAGTCTCGTATATCAACAAGCAGGGAGGCACGAAGTCGTCTCGCCTGTGTTTGGAGGTGTGGAATCTCCTCATGTGGTGTCGTATGAAGCAGATTTTCCTGGTGTCCTCCCATGTACCAGGATGTCTGAATTTTCTGGCGGATCAGTTGTCTCGCCCTTCCAAATTCGCCCACACAGAGTGGCAGTTAAAGAGGTCGGTTGTCAAAGCGATCTTCAACCTCCTGGATCGTCCCCATGTAGACCTGTTCGCGACCTCTCTGAATGCCCAGATCTCCTCTTTCATGTCTCCTTTTCCGGACGATCAGGCGTTGGCGGTGGACGCCCTGGCTCAGTCCTGGAAAGGAATCTTCGCGTATGCGTTCCCTCCGACTATCCTGCTTCCCCTGGTTCTGAAGAAAGTCAAGGATCAGGTATGCGAGATTTTGTTGATAGCTCCATTTTGGCCAAAAAGGATCTGGTTCGTAGACCTTCTCGATCTTCTAGTAGACTTCCCACGTCTGCTGCCAGTGTCCCCAGATCTGTTATCCCAAGTAAGGGGAAGGTGCCTTCATCCAAACCCAGGAATCTTCAGTCTGTGTGTTTGGAGAATATCGAGTGCTCGGTCACTGAGAATAAGTTTTCTGCAAGGTCTCAGGAAATTATTAATTCGGCCAGGAGGGAGTCGACCCGAAGAGTTTACAAGGGTCGACTTAAGATATTCGGAGAATGGTGCTCAAATCATGATCTCGTGCCCGATTCTGTTTCTATATCCCAAGTGTTAGACTTTTTATCTTATCTGTTCGATTCCCTTCATCTGACTGCTAACACGGTTAGAGGATATAGATTTTCCTTAGCATCTTCTCTTCCTTGTTTGTTAAATGCAGATGTTAAAGATACTAAGGTGCTGAATGGGTTCATCAGAGGTTTAGGTAATATTCGGCCTCCTATTGCTAAACCATTACCTTCCTGGAACTTGGCGCTGATTCTTCAGGTTTTGGCAGGGCATCATTTTGAACCTATCGCCTCGATTAGCTTAAAGCTTTTAACTTTTAAGGCGGTTTTTCTAGTAGCGGCTGCTTCTGCTAGAAGACGATCTGAGATCCATGCATTTTCCGCTGAAAAGGATAGATTTATTGAAGCTGGGGACGGTTTGGTATTATATCCTAGAAGGGATTTTTTGTCAAAAACGCAATCAAACCGTTATCCAGCTAAACCGATTATTTTAAATTCTTTATCTTCGTTTTCTCCGTCTGACAGATTTTGGTGTCCAGTCAGAGCTCTTAAGGCTTATAAGCGTCGTACCGATTTTAAAAGATCCGATCCGTCTCATTTATGGGTTCCCTACGCGGAAGGGGTAGCCAGACCGGTCTCTAAAGCTTCCATCGCTAGATGGATTTGTGATACCATTCAACTATGCTACGAGATTGCGTCTCCTGAGCAAGTCAATCTCTCTCACATTAAGGCTCATGATGTTAGAGGGATGGCTACCTCTTTTGCTTTGTTTGCTGGCTCTTCTGTAGACGAAGTTATGCAAGTTGCAGGATGGAAATCTGAGTCTACTTTTACCTCTTTTTATTTGAAAGACCAGAGCGCAGCGGCATCCTTCTTTAGGAACATTACTATTTTAACCAAGAAGGCTGAAGACCATTTACCAAGCACATCCCACCATTTTCGTTAGGACTGTGCGTCTGCGGAGAATGGTGAGAGTTATTCCTTGGTTGTTGGTTTAAATCTTTATGTTTAAAGTTTTATTTGGTTGTTAATCACTGTGTGATTGATTAGGATGCACCATTATGTTATGTTATTAACATTTGTTTATGTTTGGTTTGATTTTTATCCTTGCTTATGGATTCTCAAATCACCTCCCACCAAAGTTTCATAGTGGGGCACTGACCAAATCTACGGGTTTAGCAAGTAGTGATTGAACGGTAATGGATGTTTTTGTGGTGTAATAACAACCCCCAACAGACCCCCCTTTAGTGGGTTGGTCTGTAGTTTTATTAACCACTATAAAAACATACTTACCGTTCAATCACTACGACCCGGCCTCAGCCACCCCGCTGGGTATTGATTTGGGAATCTAGGCTGGATGTACAGCACTTAAATTTAGAAAAGTGATTCAGTTTTCACAAGTGGGACCTACTGCGCATGCGCGAGCGTGCTTAGTGACAAGCGTCACCAAGGAGTGAGTATAGACTGGTGCCAGTCTATTGTAAGGCTAATGCAGGGGGTCCCTCTACCAGAAGCCTGGTGGAGGGTCTACATGGTGATGGTATAGGCATTAGGGAGTGTATAGGCAAGAATAAAAACTTTATTCTGATAGCTAAATGCAGATATTTGATTTAGCAAGTAGTGATTGAACGGTAAGTATGTTTTTATAGTGGTTAATAAAACTACAGACCAACCCACTAAAGGGGGGTCTGTTGGGGGATTTATTCGCAATGAACAAGAATTCCAGATCTGAGCGCTATCTCAATAAATGCGTTAGCTACATTGTATCAGCTAGCAGGGAATGTATGCATACGCATTCCCGCCAGCAATCCTAATGCCAAAAGTTCTCCAGAAAATCAGGCAGCAGGAATGCCAAGTGCTTCTGATCGCCCCAAATTGGCCAAGCCGATCATGGTGTACGGATCTGCTGGACCTTCTGGTCTGCAATCCTGTTCCTCAGCCTCTGATGGACAACATAATCTTCCAGGGCAAGGCCTTGCGCAACAACCCGTCAATTTTCCAATTGACTGCGTGGATGTTGTCAAGGAATCAGCAGTTAACGAGGTGTTTTTTTTAGCAAGCAGCCATGTTTATGGCAAAAGCCAGAAGGGGGTCAACCTTCAGAGCATATAATTATAAAATCAACAGATTTGCTGAATGGTACTCAAAAAGAGGTATTAATCCACTGGAAGCATCTATTCAGGTAGTAGCCGATTTCCTCTGTCACCTTTTTGATGCCTATATCTTGAAGCCTAACTATTGCTGGCTACAAGTCAGCTTTAATGTCAGTTATCCCTTGCTTGGCTAATAAGGGAAGTGATGAAGTATGTAATCTAAATATTTTAATCAAAGGCATGGGTAATCTAAGACCAAGGAATCCTCCAGTGATTCCGTCTTGGAGTTTATCGTTAGTACTTCAAGTATTAGCAGATAAACCCTTTGAACCACTAAGCTCCATTTTCATGAAAATGTTGACGCTTAAAACAGTTTTTCTAATTGCTGCAGCTTCAGGCAGACGAATAAGTGAAGTACATGCTTTGTCAGCAGAGCCAGACCGGTTTGAGGTTATTAGGGGAAGGCCATAGGCTTCTGCCTAGAGTCAACTTTATGGCGAAAAACCAGTCTAAAATATCCTGGTCAGCCTATAGTTTTACCCGCTTTGACTAGGTTTGATCCTAATTCAAAGGCTTGGTGTCCAGTCCGTGCATTAACACGTTATAAACAATGTACACAGGAATGGCAGACAGACCCTGGTGCTTTATGGCTATCTTACATTGAACCCCATGGGAGAACTTCTAAAGATACCATTTCTAGGTGGATTGTGGAATGCATCCAGCATTGCCACAAAGCCGCCACAGGTAAACAAGTTGACATGGCCAAGGCTCACAGTGTTCATGGCGTAGTGACATCCACGGCTCTGTTTAACGGAGTGCGGGTGGATGACATTATGTCAGGAGCACAATGGCACTGTGAGTCTAGTTTTACAGATCGTTACAAATGTACCGCCGTGACACATCAAATCCACTTGCCTTATCGATTTTACATAAACGTTAAATCTGTGTATATTTGTGAATATTGTATATAAGGCCGTTGACTCACACAACTTAGTGGGGGAATCCCCGCTTTTCCGTACTGTACCTCTCATTGCCAGCGGTGATTAAAGGAAATCTCATCAAAATAGGTTAGTCCTATATTTGGTGATGGTTATTTTTGTCACGTTTTTTATTACTTACTAAAATGGTGATGGTTTTGTGTTCTTTGTGGTTCCATCTGAGAGTATACGAAATGAAGCTCCCTCCCGCCGAATTCTCTTACGAATTCTGGCTATATCATAGAGTATCAGGGTGGTAAGTATACTCTTGATGTGAAATAAATGAAATCACGGATTTCTTTTTTCACGAGAGTTGATACTTACCACCCTGGTACAATCCCGGCCTCCGCCCTACAGAGGCTCGGTCTATAAGCATTTTATGTTGCAATTAGGTCAGCCAATATTTTGGAATAGAATGAGTCAGCCCCGCGCATGTGCGAGTTTGGGCTGCACATCCGCTGGACTGTCAGTTGTGTAACCTGCCCAGTGGGGGCAGTTTCTTTTTAATTCTGAGTATTATTGAAGCTAGGTCAATATTTGGGAAATATCATAGAGTATCAGGGTGGTAAGTATCAACTCTCGTGAAAAAAGAAATCCATGATTTCATTTATTTCAAGCAAATTCGGCTGGAAGGACCCTAGAGTGGTGTGCTACAGAGCTTCTATACAGAATTTTGATTGGTCAATTTGTTCAGTGGCCAGCTTGTATGTTCCAAAGATTAGGAATTCATTTAAAATCCAACTCATTAACCGCTTAGGCAATTTCAACCAGATTTGCCTGGAAGGATCCTGTAGTGGTACCCTCTAGTAAATCTATTCAGAATTTTTCGTTAACCTGTGCTTTCCACACCATACAGGTTCAAGAGTCACAAATGACTCAAATGCTAATGGTCCAGGTGAGCGTCACAGGCCCTTGGGCCTCTTATTTAAAGAATTTATTAACTATGTCAACCCTACATGTAGCATCGATTACAAATTTAGTACATTCTGTTGAATATTTTGAACCTTATTATGCAGTAAGCTGTTGCTTCAGAGTAAAGCATCAGTTCAGCTCCCAGTGTAACTTGTATCAGTGTATTAACAGTTTATCTGTATTGTTACTTTGGAAGACATAGTAGGATATTGGGACTTACAATGTAAGTCTTTAAGCGTCAAATTTGTTCAAGAAAATTTTAATTGTCTCTTAGAAAATTTCCATTTGCAGAGATCAATTTTTTTAATTTACCACTGGAAGACTGGTTCGATTATTGAACCGGTTATTCCAGTGGTAAACTTTCAAAAATATTCTCTTGGTCTACAAATGGACACTTCTCATGACCTCTGTAAGAAGCCAGTTTTGACCAGCCTAACCCTTTAATGGTCATACTGGCCAAAACCGGCCTCTATTATGGTCTTGTAGAATGTCCATTTACAGGCCAAGAGAATACAATTTTTAATAATTTATCACTAGAATGACTGGCTCGATAACTGAGCCAGTCCACTGCTCGATAACTGAGCCAGCCATTCCAGTGATAAATTTTCAAAAATTGTAATTCTCTTAACCTGTAAGTGGACATTCAATAGGCAGATATTTAAATTTTCTTTACCAAATTTGACGATTAAAGGGTTAAGTGTTAAAATGTTAATTTATTTCAATTGAAGTAAGACACTGTAAACTGCAAGTGTGCGTTAGTTTTTGGGGATCTGATTTAACCAATTCGCAAATTAAATCTATTTGTCTCAATTCCAAGGCACCATACATGTACAGGAAAGTTGTTTGTTTTAGGCAGCAATTGCTTGCAGGCAAATTATTTTCAAAATATTCATCAGAATATTTCTGACAATCTTATGAGTTTGCTGTATTGGGTAATTATGCTTAACCCTTTAAAAAGTCAAGCCAGCAAAAGCAGGGAGTCAACTTAAAGTATTAACCATTTAACCTTCATATCAGCAAAAAACTGCTTCTGCAGGGGTCTTGAGATACATTTGTGTATATCTATTTGCAGACCAAGAAGACTATTTTTACAAATTTACCCATGAAATGACTGGCTCGATAACTGAGCCCAGTGGTAAATTTTCAAAAATAGTCTTCTTGATCTACAAATGGACATTTTCTATGAGAAAATGGAAATTTCCTTGCCAGGGTTAAAGGTGCATATTCACACTAAAATGCTTGAAAATAAAATTGTTGAAATTATATACTTTTAAAGGCTTAAATTGTGTACCTCAATGTAATGAAAAGAAATAAATCTTAACGTATGATGATTTCATGCCATATATATAAATTTCGTAGGTTTAGTTGTGAATTTGAATTAGGGACTTGTGCCTCTAATTCAGTTTGACAACTTAAAGAAATTATATTAATTTATATGTAATGAAATCATCATATGCTATTATTTATTTTGCTTCATTACATCCAGACACACAATTTAAGCCTCTAAAAGCATACAATTTAAAATTTTTTAATTTGAACCATTCTGCTGTGAATTAAGTAAGAATGATTGTTTTGTTCCATAGGTTGGCCGAAGATGCACTTCCAAGTCTGGCATCAAGACACATTTGGTCGCAATGAACTTTATGGTTATGGCTTCTGTCATATTCCAACATCTCCAGGCATTCACAATATCGACTGTCCCACCTGGCGGCCAGCTGGGTCGCTACGGGAACAAATGTCACAGTTTTTCCTCGGTGGAGGTCCTCAGTTGATAAATCCTGACTTGATTTATAGTGGAGCGGACAGATATCGCTTGCATACAGTGGCCATGGGCAAGGTTCATTTGCAGCTCGGGGTGATTCTAAGAAACTTTGATAAATATGGTATCGAGTTCTAATTGAACTAGATTCGGAAGATTCTGATTGTGGAGTGATAATGATCATTGTGGTTGATTTCCCATGAAACTTCAGCACCTCAATTTCAAGCTGTTGAATATTTTGAAACTAATTTGAGTGGAATTCATCTCAGTCAAGTTAGTTTAAGAAGATTCAACAGAATATTCCGTAACTGTTTAATGAAAAAATTTGTTTAAAAAATTAAAATATTTATTGAATGTCCATTTTCAGGCCAAGAGAAGACTATTTTTGAAAATTTAGCACTGGAATGACTGGGTCGGTAATCAAGCCAGTCATTCCAGTGGTAAATCTTTAAAAATTGTTCTCTCTTGGCCTGCAGATGGACATTCCCCAAGATCACTACAGAGGCCGGTATGGGCCGGCTTCATTGTGAAAGGGTTAAAGAAAGAATTTGTCCCTTCTGGTCTGTGAGGGTTAATTGGTTAATAGAGGAATCCAGTGTTAGCTATGCCCCACCCATCTCTAGTTAAACGCCACCCACACTTTGTCTGTGTTGCGATCGATCGATTCCTGCACTCTCTGAATCTCAATTTCCAGAAAACTATACAGGTAAGAATATTTTGAAACTAATTTGGCTTCAAATCTGGTAGAGTTTGGTACATTTTGTACCTGTATGTATGTCATTTATTACAACAGGGTTCATAGCGATCTGTGAAAGTGCTTAACCCGTAACCCGTCAAATTTGTTTATGAAAGTTATAATTTTCACATACAAAATGTCCATTTGCAGATGAAGATTTTTTGAAAATTTATCGCTGGAATAACTGTGTTGGTTATTAAAGCCCATCATTCCAGTGGTAAATTTTTGGAAAATAGTTGTCGCCTGGTCTCCACAAGTAAACATTTCCCAAGACCACACTTCATAAGCATTTTTTGTTCAGCTTCAGTGTGAAATGAGTAATGTGCTTGAACTCCCTTAAAAGTGCTTTGTTTGAGTAAATTTACATGAATATTGTTCACTTTAGCAAAAAATCTATAAAACCTCATTATAGATTTTTGCGAAACTTTTATTCCTGGTGCTTTAAAAATACACAGCCTTATAGTGCCTGAACTGCTAACAATGTAATGGTCCTGATTTAGCAAGAATATTAAAATATTTTCTTAGTGAATGTCCATTGCAGGCCAAGTGGAAATTTTTTTTTAATTTACCACTTGAATGACTGGCTCGTTCATAGAACCATCACTGGGTCATTTATAGAGTAATAAAATTTAGTCTTCAAATTTGGCCTGCAAATTGAAATTTATCTAGACCAAGTTGCAGAAGCCATTTTGACCTGGTTGAGTGGTACACAATGTACATGTGTAACTTGTCCTTTCCACACCGTAAAGTTTCAAGCGCCACTCATGACTAAAAAAGTAATCAAGCTTCTCTGCGGAGCTGTTCGATGTCAGTATACCAGGATGTCCCTGTCCCAACATTTTCTCAAAACATTAGTCAGATTTTCTTCAAATGTGATAAAGACTCTGATATGTAAAATATCTGAAAATCCATCCCCAGATTCATGGTATTGGGCTTTGTGCTTTCCATGGAATAAAGCTGCATGGATCAGTTATGAGTTGAAGTATTTGAAGATCTATATTAATGGAGGGATCCATTTCCTCAGACATACAATTAATATACTCGTGACAGAGTGTTCGATTTTGGCGATGGGGCTATATATACTGGACAAAAAACGTTAGGGATCACGAAGTTTTTTCAGTATTGTTAGAAACATTCGATATAACAGACATATACAGATTCGAAATGATAACTAACAGCCTCTGCTGAATCCATATTTAATGACAGTTTTGAAATTGATTTGTCAGCAATGCATCACATAGGTGTTAATGAAAGGCATCCATGAAACAATGAGAATTCATGATTGCAAGTCAACAAGCGTATAAACGTGTGTCACTCCAAATCAGTCCATATGCACTTTGGTAACGAGTGTGACCTCCACGTGCAGCCACGACTGCTTGACAATGTCGCTGCATGCTGTTGATGAGGCGCACGATGTTCTGTTCTGGAAGGTTGTCCCATTCCTGCCTGAGAGCAGTTTCCAGGTCATCCAGAGTCATTGGGGGCACCTGGCGTTGTGAAATTTGTTGTTGAAGCTGGTCCCACACATGCTCAATGGGGTTCAAGTCAGGTGATACTGCTGGCCACTCCATTCTCTCTATGGTCTCCCTCTCAAGGTACTGTGTGATAACTCGAGCACGGTGAGGCCGAGCGTTGTCATCCATGAGAACAAAGTCAGGACCCACAGCTCCAGCAAACAATCTCACAACTGGATGAAGGATTTCATCCCTATACCGGATGGCGTTCAGAGCTCCATTCCTGATAGTAACCAGTTCAGTGCGACCAGTCAAAGAAATCCCACCCCAAACCGTCACTGAGCCCCCTCCGAAACGGTCATGTTCAGCGACCATACACTGTGCATACCGTTGTCTGGGTTCTCTCCACACATGTCTGCGACCATCATGGAAATCTAAACAGAATCTGGATTCATCAGTGAACAAAACTGGCTGCCAGTGACGTCTTTGCCATCTAATGTGATTACGAGCCCATTCCAGGCGAGCTTGTCGATGACGTAGGAGTAGCCTTGGTCTCACAGCTGGCCTGCGAGCTCTAAGATTGGCTCCGTGAAGTCGGTTCCTCAAAGTCTGGGGTGTTATCTGAACATCTGTAGCAGCATTGAACTGTCTGTTGAGAGAACGTGCACTATCAAAACGATGTCTCCTGGCTAAAGTGACGATATACCGGTCTTGGCGGCGTGTTGTGGTACGTGGTCTTCCACTTCTATGCCTCTCATTGACAGTTCCAGTTGCTTGAAACCGTGTCCACAACCTGGGTATCACACTTTGCGAAACACCAAGTGCAACAGCCACCTGTCTCTGTCTTTGGGCAGTTTGGATCATTCCAACTGCTTGATTTGCCTCACAAGCTCGTAAATGTCTTCTTTGCGGCATTTTGTAAAGGTGGTCCACCGTGGTCAATGTACACGTTAACCAAGGCCTCAATCAGACTCAATCAGATGTCTTCATAAAAAAATCAGTCACACCTGTGATCTCTGAAAACACTCAATTTTAGCCACCCTTCACATGTGCTGCACGCTTGCACGTGAAAAGTGAAATTGACAACACACGACACCGTGCATGTCTCAATGACCAATAAAAGAAATAAACAAAAGCTGTTTTCACTTGATCTGAGCCGTTTACCAGAATATACTCAAAATATAATCCATGATCCCTAACCTTTTTTGACCAGTATATGTCAGTCGACTAACATGTGACGTAATTGATTTATGACATTGTATACTTGAGTGACAGATCAGATCCCTCCATTGTTTCACTACAACAGACAGTAATTACAATGCATGCTAGTAATTGATTGTATACCTTAGAGCTGGTAAGCTACAAAATCATTGCTCATATTTTTGTTATCGATTGTTATGCCTGTATTTTTCCAAAAATAATTTAGCCCGTAACCATTGAAATTCAGGCGAACCTTCAGGAAAGCTGGTGAATACATGTAACAACAGGTCCCAGTCAAATTGTTTTCAAAAATACTGAACAGAATATTTCTTACATGGTAAAGTATCTGATATCCTCCAGACTTTGTGCTCATGATTCAGATGTAAAGATCCTCATTGGATCAATTTGTAGTTCCATGGATATCACGGAAACTATTACAGTACAGCTCCTAAATAACATGCTTCCAAAACACCAAAAAATAAAACTCTCTTAACCCTTTAACCCACATGTCAGCCAAAAAGGCTTCTGCTGTGGTCTTGAGAAATATCCATTTGCAGACCAAGAAGACTATTTTCGAAAATTTACCACTGGAATGACTGGCTCGATAACCGAGTCAGTCATTCCAGTGGTAAATTTTCAAAAATAGTCATCTCTTGTTCTGCAAATGGATATTTTTAATTCAAAAATTGAAATTTTTGTGAACAAATTCGAGGGTTAAAGCGTTAAATATTTAGAACATAACTGGATTTTTTCCCAGTCCAATTATGTTCAAAATATTCAGCAGATCATATGTTACATCATGTTCAAAATTTAACTACATGTAACATGTTTCTGTTTTTGTTTTGGACGCATGTTAACTTATTTTGGAACTGTAGTGTACTCAGATTTGAGCACTAAACAGGGTGTTGCTTGGCACTAGGATTCCAGTTCCGCAACTTCGGCATTCATCTGAAAATGAAAATCCAGAAAATTAAAAATTGAAAAGTGACCAGTAAGGAATATTCTATTGACTGGGAACTATTGCTGGCATTCCAGTCAAATTAGTTTCAAAATATTCACCAGCTTTCCTGCATAGTTGTCTTTTAATTGACGCGTTGACATTTCAAAGGTTAAATAGTTCTTTATATGTCAACTAGTTTTAGCAGTTCCGGCCAGCAAAGGGATCCATTTCTAGCTGTAACCACCCATTTCTGGATAAACTCCGCCCACATTTTGCACAAGCTAGGATCAATTTATATAGTCAAACCCTGAATTCCCAGAATTCCAATTTCAAGATAACTATGTAGGAAAGCTGTTAAATATTTTGAAACTAATTTGACTGGGCGCAGTAGCGCCTCGTCAAATTAGTTTCACAATATTCAATAGGAAGAATATTTATTAAATAGTACATCCATGAAAGAGGTAAATTCATACCCCTGACAGACATTTCAATGTTTATGTTGTAGTTATAGTACACGATAATGAGTCAGCCTACATGTAATGTAATGTAATTCACCTTACCGGCGTATCGTTCCATCATCTGTCCTCGTATGACATCATAATCAGCTCAGCGCCTGTCTGATGACGTCGCAATCATTACGTCACAAATAGATTCCATATAGACCGTCATCAAATCTCAAATAGTCTGACACATATGAATTGTATGTCTTTGTAATTCTTTGCTATTTAATAAACATGCTGTTGAATATTTTGAAACTAATTTAACTGGGCGCTGTTGCTGCCTTAGGCAGCAACAGCACCCACCCATCAAGTTAGTTTCAAAATATTCAACAGCTTACCTGTGTGGTTTCTTGGAAATTGGTAGTCAGGGTGTTCAGAGATCGATCGATCCCAATACAAGTGAGGTGTGGGTGGAGCTTAGCTAGAGATGGGCGGGGCATAGCTAAAACCGGAAAAGGGCCATTGATTATGGTGGCATATACTTGAGTTACAGATCTTATCCCTCTATTACCAGCCATATATTTTGTCTGAATGTATGTTTTACGATATCTAAATATCATTCCGTCCATAATTATTTCAAGTTATGTTAATATTATATACTGTACATATATATTATATGTTTAAATTAGATAAATATTTATCATTAATCATCGTAATAGTTACTGTAGTGAATGTGAATCTAAGCAGAGGCAATGAAATGACATTATATAACATACATACTATTTCTAGCAATGATACGCCCATTTCTGGATAAGCTCAGCGCACTTGTTGCGCATGTTGGAATTGATTTGAAACTGTAAAACATGCATTCCCAATATCTAAATATCCTGGTAACTATACAGGTAAGCTGTTGAATATTTCGAAACTAATTTGTCTGGTAGCTGTCGAAACTTTGAAATGAATTCCCATAATCTAAATTTCACGGTAACTATACACTCTGGTAAGTTGTTGAATATTCTGAAACTAATTAAACTGGGAGCTCCCAGTCACATTAGTTTCAGAATATTCAACAGCTTTTTTATGGCTTGTAACACCTAAGTAGGATGCATTATGAAGTACAATTTCACAGTTGGTTGAATTAATGTACACTGGTGTCAAATGAATATGACCAAATTCCAGAACTTAAAGGTCTCGTGTCCCATTAAATGTAGACACTTTTGCACGAGATATAATATGCTTGTTTATTTCTGTTCAATTTACCCAGCATGCAATGCACTGACTATAATCATAACTATTGGATGCCATATTCGTTTATTCTATTGTCTGTACAGGGCAGGATTTCTCAAAACAAAACCAACCTGAATATGCAAATAGTCATGGGGTGTTGTCTGATGCGGTAATGATGGGAGAGGGATGTGGATTTTGGTAGTGAAATGCTGTTAGAGGGTAGGGTAGTCTGGTGGAGTTGGGGGTGGGTGGGTGTAATGATGTCGAATATCTATAAGAAATGTACTGATTTATATCTGTGACTTCCAGACCACAGCTAGTATATCAGGTCCATCAGCGATAGGGCATACATACTTCTCTTTCTCGATACCAAAAATAGGTTTGTGTGCCCAGATTCACAGAGGAAACATCTATATAAATGGTTCAGAATTAGCCTTGATCACACTTAGCAAACACTTATCACGCATGTCTTTTCTTAATCATGTCAATGTTCACACCAAGTACATTATATTTATAATATATTTATTTTAAATCAATTTTTCAATAAAGCACTAATATTATTTAGAAATGTGTGTGCAATATCTTCTCAGCACAATATTCCAGACAGTCACGCATTTATTTTACAAATTCCTTATGTTTCAAGGAATAGCTGTTGAATATTTAAAACTATTTTGACTGGGAAATGTTTTTGCAGCAATAGATTCCAGTCAAATTAGTTTCAAAATATTCAAAAGCTTTAATATTGACCTTTATAATGAGATACTGAAATATTTGGTGTTAAACATTTTAACCATTGACCACCTGAATACAACGGTCACCAGCCCATAATTAAATGGAATTATCAATGAGCTACTGTAATTTACAATCCTCCCGCAAACATGCTTAAGCAATTGGCCAAGGGCATGTGCTTGTGCATAAGCCCTTGGGAAACATGGATGGCTTGTATTTTAAGAGCTGTGATTTTCATTGGTCAAACTTTTCAGCAACCATTTTGGATTTTTCCATTAAAAAATCTGAAATCCTTTGAAACAATACTCCTTATCCAATGGCCAGATTTCAATGAACCTGGCTGGAAGAATCCTATGGTCATATGCTTCTGAAGTTGTATATAGGAATTTGATTGGTTAATTTTTCCGATGACCATCTTGGATTTTCCAAAGGATTTCCAGAAGCCTTTTAATACTACTGTTTAAACAATGGCTCGATTTCAACCAAACTTTGGTTGGAATGATCCTATGATGATAGGCTTCAAGAAAACAAATGAGAAACTGATTGGTCAATTTTGTTTTATGTCCATCTTGGACTTTCTGAAAATTATCCATCATGTCTATTTAAATGCAAATAGTTAAAATGCTAATGGTCCAGGTGAGCGTCACAGGCCCTTGGGCCACTTGTTTTGTGTAGCATGCCTGTTTTACTTAAAAGGACTCTGGCGTATTGCATATAAGGGACACTTTCATTAGGCAGATCAAGAAAGTAATGTATTTTACACTATACAAATACAGTGTCGGCTAGAATACATGCTTCTGTGAATAGCCCACAGAGTATTAGAGAGATCATGGTCGTTATGGTTCTTGCAGTGATTCTGGAACCACTATTTCTTTTCCAAATCTCATTTAACCATTACAGACCAGAAATGACAAATTCCTTACAGTCGAAGGAATATCCTTTTGAATAACTTTATTGGAAGGTATGTCTAAGTTTCTAAACTGGGATGACCATCGCAAGAAAACATCAGTCGAGTGTAAAACCAAAGAATTTAAGCTGGGATGTACAACAGTAGTATTCTATGGATTATTGGTCATTGCAAACTCAGAATAATCTTGACCTCTAGGCCACCATCTCCCAATATTAGTTTCATAATGTGAATCAGATTCTCTTAACATGCTTGAGACTTGATGATAAATTGCTGCATTGCACAGGTCAATTTGATTGTTATGATTCTCGTTAATTCGACCACAAACCAATTTAACATCTCAGGGTAATGCAAGTATCTTTTATGTAGGCAAATTCTAGTTCTGCAAAGATCTGGCTAAAGTATTTCCTACATTCATTGGCATGTTACTTCATATTAAAGTACATGGGTGGATGACATTTGCTAACTACCACATATTCATAACAAAACGGCATTATATATTCTGAGAATCCAGGCCATCAGCATGGCATGTACTGATTTACATTGTACCTAGCCGAGAAACTCATTCACTGTAAGGGACTCAAAAGATGACAAAGAAATGCAGAGTACTGTAAATAATTTTCTATTGTTTGCAATGGAAAAATTTACATTTGACCTATATTATCACAAAAGCAGGTTGCGTTAATCCAGTTCTTATGAATGGTACGATAACGTAATCACAAATGTACCCACCCACAAAGATAGATGCCAATAACTATTAACATGCCGAAACATGCCGCCAAAGTATTAACTTTCCATACTGTCTGCCAGACATAAGAAAATTATAAAGGACCATAACTATGATATTTGAAATTGGATTGACACTATTTGCAAAGTGGCAATAGGATCAGACTGACTTGATTCTGTATAAGTTGCACAAAAGTTGATAAAATATGCTGTGTGGATAATTTATTGTTGATTCTAATGGGGATATTGACAATTGATCAATATATTACAGAAACAAGGACAAATTTGGTAAATACATATAACTGTGATATATTTTTCAATAAAGATGCTGTAATATCAAATGTCTATTTTGAGAACAATACTGCTGAAATATTTTGCTGTTGCAATTTAGATTTTAACCCCAAACATGGCACAGTCTTGCTTAGGTCAGATTGCACAATTCTGGAATTGTCTTTTTGGCTCTACGGTGTCCATTCTCGTCTGCAATTAATTTGGCTGTTGAGGTAAGTTGTCCCTGTTTGGTTAGCCTACTCCAAGTGTAGTCTTAAAAGGTCAGGGTACAAAATCTTAGATGAGCATATGTCCAGATTGTCCAGTATTCTTCGAGTATTTCTTATAATTGGACACCGTATAAGCGGCTGTTCTGATAGGCTGTGAAGGGTCACATGACCTGGATTTTCACCCAATCGATTCCAGCCATTTCAGACCTCGTTACACCTGTAAATAGATCTATATCTCGAGCAGTGGGGACTGTATAAGCGGCTGTTCTGATTGGCCGCGATGGATCAAATGCCCCTTGGTTTGGCCCTGCTCCCTAACTATTTCATGGCCCATAAAACTGATGGCTCATTACACCTGTCAATCATCATTGGTGCGTGTCAATATATCAATGCCTTCAGCAGTGGTGACTGTATAAGCGGCTGCTCTGATTGATTGGCCGTGAGGGGTTACATGACCCCATCACGCCCCCATTACACCTGTCAATCTAAGGCGCACATCTCAAAAAGCTTGTTCAGATTGTCTATTTGCATATTAGAGCCCGCCGACCTTTCCAGCTAAAATACTTGAATCTGATTGGTCACATGCCAAACAATAGACCTCACTCTCGACCAATCAATTTCAAGTATTTTTTCATGGGGAAAAGTGGGCGTGCCCAAATATGCAAATGAGATGACGTCATCAGGCTCTCAGCCAATTAGAACATCCACCCATCCAATCGCCTTTATACTTTTATTCAAGTTTAGTTCTAATAGGATTAACCAATCCTGAATTATAAATGTAACTGATTTGTTAAATGGAAAAATTTCACTTTGAAAAAGCAGAGGTCAAATAGCAATGTCAGAATAACCTTGGTCTTTGACCGAATGACCTCACTGTCATCATGCTACCTCGGTATGGTACATGAGCCTGTATATCCAAGTTTGGTTCCAGTAGTCATGTTTATTAAATAGTAAAACGGTCAATTTGCACAAATGCCCGCTTATTCCCAGCAGAGTTATAAGACCTGTATATGCTTTATAGGTGTCTATCCCGAAATTACATACGTTAATAAATCTAGAGGTATGACAAACCCCAGTGTGGATGCCTGGTCAGCTGAGCTTGTGAGCAGTACCTCCGTAGCGGTATCTCAAAAATCCTTCCTGAAACTATTTTGTCTCAAATTTTAATGCACATCTACAGGCAACAACTCGTACAGGCAAATCAGTCAAGATATTCGTCAGAATACATATTAAATAGTGAAGTAGACCATTCGCTCGATCAGAGGATCTATTCCGAGTTCATGCCTCATGTACATGTGCATGAGAACGTTCGCTGTGGTGGATACACATGGGTAAGCATGTGTGGTCTCGAGTGATATACTCTCAGCGGATACTTCAGACAAATTTGTTTCAAAATATTCGCCAGTATGCTCTATAAATAGTAAAGCAGCTGTTCTGATAGCCAGAGAGTGGTCACATGACATCGGTTTGAACCCACCCCAAACATTTCACGGTTCATAAGACTTGGCAAGCGTCATTGCCATGTGTCAATAGATCTATATTTTGAGCAGTGGCGACTATATGGGCCGCTGTTCTGAGGACTCGCGATGGCGTTCATGTGACCTCGTTTTGGACCCTTCCTAACAGTTTCACGACATTACCCTGCCAATAGCTCTACAGAGCAAACATTGGTGACTATATAAGTGGCTGCACTGATTGGCGGGGAAATGTCGTGACCTAGATTGACATCTGAATTATGACTATAAGCGGCTGTTCTGAAAGGCATCAAGGGGTCAGATGACCCTTTGTTTGGGAGATGTCATGGGACATTGATTTACTTCTTAAAAATGGCGGCTGTTCTGATAAGTCGTGAGGGGTCACATGATTCTTCATTTGGCCATACTCCCTAATGCTTTCAGGGCTCATTACCCTGCCAATATCTCTGCAGAGTAAACATTGGCGACTGTATGATTGGCTGGCAGATGTCACGTGACCTTGATTAGCATCGCAAACTTTGAGTGTATAAGCGGCTGTTCTGATAGGCCGTGAGGGGTCACATTGACGATTTTGGGGGCGTGGCCTCTTCAAGAATCTGGATTGCTTACTAAGAACTATGCTTCTGCTTCACTGCCGGAAACCTTATAGTGTTGCTGCGACAACGTGATGAAGGAGTAACCGCAGTCGGCTCACCTCGTCTGACAGATGGTGAATTAGACAGTATTTGATTTCTGACTGCTGGACCTAATCTGACTTGCTAAGATCCTGGTAATGACTGGGTGTTTCTCCCAGCTCAGCTAGATTCCTAATCAACGGACAAATGACTGTCTTACATATACGTAAGATGAAAACTTTATTTACAATAAAAGAAGTTTGAATACTAGAGCAAGATCACTCACAAAGAAACACTTAGTACAATTCGTTGTACAAAACTATCAGCTAAATTATTCTAAGTCCTAATCCTATTCTAACCTACAAAGCTACATTAGGCACAAGAGCCACAGCTTCGGAACTAAGCAAGCAAGATGCTTAGTGAATCAGAGATGGTGGTTGATTGTTTTATTCTGAGAGAATTACCATCTGTTATAGCTACAATTCGGACTCCCTGCATTTCGCAGAAATATACAACTTCTCTCAGAATCTATTCCCAATCCATTCCTACAACTCTTCTAGATATCCAATAAGCACACTTTGACTGGCCGAACAATAAAGTCACCAATCAACCTCTGCTTATTTCTTCCTGGAAGTTCTACCCTGATAACTGGTTGGTCCTTTCAGCCAATCAGTGATTCCTCCCTCACTTGCCTGGCACACAAATCTATTCTTTATAACTCTTTACTGCAGATTCTGATCGATCCCGATTGGTTATGATGTCATTACGACCAATCCTATTTTATCCAATTCTTCCATGAAGATTGCGCCTCACATAGACAAAGCAGTGGGGACCGGTTCTGGTTTGATGTGATCTGTCAGCTAACTAACAACATTATGGTATGTGTTGTTGTTGCATACCATAAAATGAGTGGCATATAGTTTATCAATAAATTTCGATTCTGTTATGAATTCCTAAAGGCCGCTATAATTTCCATGTCCTGTCCATTACGTACCAATGGAGAAGTCTCAAGAATCATAGGGTGCTAGGCACATGTGCTGGATGATTCATTACTAGATGGTGTTGTTCTAGCCCACGGTTAAATACTAGAGTGTTTACGTCATCAACTATGTCAGTTAGTCACGTTCAATTTATTCTCATAATTCATTATCCCAACACTTGCCACTAAACAGTAATTATTTCCAAAACTACAACTATCAACAACTGCTGAATAACATAAAAGTGAATGCCGGCTAAGCAGCAACAACTTTTGTCTAAACCATTTTCAAATACACATCAACTCAGAACCATAGAATCATTTCCAGTTAATTCATCCATTCCCAACATTATCATATTAATCTTATCTGCTGGTTATGTAATGCTATAAACAGGATCCTATCCATTTAACATTAGTGCACTTCTATTACATACAAAGAGCTGACCTGGCTGGCTCGACTTTCCACCGTCCCAATGATTGACATATATTTATAAATAACAGGTGGTCGACTCAGCCACGGTATACTTAGTCATCATAACTTTCCAGTTTTGAATTGTATGTTATAAATACCCTTGATGCAATGCTACAGCATCCATCTTCAGCTCACCTGGACTTTTAGCTCACCTGGTATCTTCAAAACATAATTTCTTTTTGGGTCTTACGTGAATTTTAAGATATCCTGCGGGGTCATGACTTCACACAAGACAATCCCATATTTACAACATGACCTCGGTTTGAACCCACCCCACCTAACCATTTCACACCTCGTTACACCTGTCAATAGATCTACATCTCGAGCAGTGGCAACTGTATAAGTTGCTCTTTTGATTGTTCGGGACGGATCACGTGAGCCTTCATTTGACCACGCCCCTAACCATTTCACACACCTAACACTTTCACGGCTCATTTCATCTGTCAATCATCATTACCACCTGTCAAAATACCAATGTCTCACACGATGGCGACTATAAGCAGCTGTTCTGATTGGCCGTTAGGCATCATGTAACACTGCCTCTGATGATGCGCCAATCATGCCTCATTACCCCTGTCAATCAAAGGTGCCCATCAGTACATCTACATCCCAAAACGTGAAGGGATGGGAGGCTGGTCTAATTGGCTGAGAGCTTAATGACGTCACTTCATTGCATAGTAGGCCACGCCCACCTTTCCCCGCCAAAAACTACTCGAATCTGATAGGTCGAACAATAGACATCGCTCTCGACCAAGCAGACGAGTATTTGTTGGCAGGAAAAAAGTGGGTGTGGCCTAATATGCCAATGAGATGACGTCATCAAGCTCTCTGCCAATCAGAACAGCAACCCATCTCGTCGTCTTTATAATGATACATCGTCACCAATAGTCTTAGGAAGCAGGATGATAACATTAAGTTCACAAGGTCAAGGTTACTGACAAACAGGAGACCGGCGACACATTTAATTCCACAGAATTATTGTTTAATCTGGTAAATATCTTCCCGGACTTGTGTGCCCTGGCGACCATCCGTCGACCGTCCATCGGCCGTCCGTCCGTCATCCGTCCATCAACTTTTGCTTTAAAACACTACTCCTCATTAACCACTTGGCCGATTTCAACCAAATTTGGCTGGAAGGACCCTATGGGTGTTAGCTCCAGAACTTCCATTCGGAATTTTGATTCATCATTTTTTAGGTGAAAATCTGAGATTATATGAAAAATGTACTGGAAATTGTCAAATTGCTTCTTCTTACCATTCTGAGCGATTTCAACAAAATTTGGCTGGAAAGATCCTGTGGTGATGGGCTCTAGAACTTCCATACAGAATTTTTATTCGTCAATCTTTTGGGGTGAAATCTGAGATTTTATTTTAAATGCACTGGAAATTGTCAAATTGCTTCTCCTTACCATTTTGACCGGTTTAAACCAAATTTGGCTGAAAGGATCCTATAACCATAGGCTCTAGAGCATCCATTCAGAATTTTGATTCATCAATTTTTGGGTAAAAATGTTAGATTTTCTGAAAAATGTACCGGTAATTGTTAAATTGCTACTCCCCCTTAGCTGCTTACCCTATCATGGACCTCTATTCAGAATTTTGATTAGTCAATTCTTTGGGTGGCCATCTTGGATTTTTCGAAAATGATCTATCATATCTATTTAAATGCGAATGGTTCAAATTCTAATGGTCCAGGTGAGCGCCACGCCGTTATTAACATTATTATTATTATTATCATTAACGTCATCAGCACCTAAGTCACTAAGTGCACGGGTGTGTATGCGAGCGGGCGACTGAGTAGGCCTAAATAAGTAGCGGTAACAACCAATGGCTAACACTTGTGACTTCACGAAAGAATTTCAGCCACCAATACGTGGCGAGTTTACCTGGTGTATTAACCACATTTTACGGTAATGGATTACATACTAGTTCATTTAGCACAATGCGTTTACTCGGTATGTTAAAAATTATATAGATGGATAATAACGAATGTAAGCTGGTTACGAGAAACCTTTAATTGACCCTCTAACACTCATGTTAGCCAAAATGGCTTTTTCAGTGGTCTTGATAAATGTCCATTTGCAGACCAAGAGAAGAACATTCTTGAGATTTTACCACTGGAATGACTGGCTCGATAACCGGGCCAGTCATTCCAGTGGCACATTTTCAAAAACGGTCTTCTCTTGATCTGCAAATGGTCATTTTAATGAGAAAAGGGTTATGATGCGTTGATTGATATTATTGGTTGGCGAGTAGTACTCTCGTAGAAACTTTACACACACACATCCACCCTTCCACGCACGCACGCACGCACGCACGCACGCACGCACGCACACTTTAAAATTAAGAACAATTTTCGCCAATGTTATTTAGTGCTGGCACAGACCAGTTTCATTATAGATTCCAACAAGGTTTGTTTAAGAACAGCTAATTATATAGGCACCGTGAGCAATGATATTCAATTAGATTGCGTTTTTAGCTTGTCAATCAGCCGATATATACACACCCGTCCGTCCGACCACCTACTCGCCCTTCCACCCCCCCCCCCCCCCCTAACGTACACACGCACTCACGCCAACACGCAATACCGTACCAATTTTCCCCTTACGGGGTGGTGGTATGGAAGGGGTGGATTGCGGGGCTAAGAAATTATGCAGTCAGCACTTTGGTAGGTAAAGACAGACCTTCGATTGTCTGTGAATTTGTTCTATTTTACCTTTTTTCTGAAAATATACATATCTTAATTAGGTTGCTCACCTAGCCCGAAAAAATCATTTGAAACACTACTCCTCCAATATAAATGGCCCAACTTCAACGAAACTTGGGTGGACTAATTCTATGCGGGTAGGATTCCAAGGAGAATTTCTCTGGTCAATATTTCTAGCGGCCATCTTCGATTTTCTGAAAATTTCTGGAGATCAGTTAAATGCCTACTCATTAACCACTTGGCCTTTCTCCTTCGATCAATACTTACAATTACATTAGTTATTGAATAACAGCATCCTCAGTTGCTGTGCCCTAAGAATCTTCAGATTTAGAAAGATCTAACCGGCACCTGGAACCGGGTACCCGCCCGCCCAACAAACGGGTACCCGCCACCAGATCCTGATACACTTGTTTGCAAAGCAACAATAACGCCTTTGTGCTCAGAGAAATTTCTAAGCGTTTTCTGTGGTTATTTACTGTGCTTTCTGTGCCCCTTCTTCCTGGAATATAATTTGATTATAATGGAGAACGCCACCGACGCTCAGGTCGTATATTTCTATTATTTATCTAGCTATATGGAGACATTTGTTTCTGAAATTTCGTGTGTGTTGTATGCCGCATTTTCTGACCCCGGAACTGAGACGTATGTGCAACGAAATATGCCAGATATGATCGCCTCCATTAAGCCCCAACGGCGATCAGGCAGTAATATGAAATATTTTAGCTGGTGCCACGGGTTTTTAACACTAAAATCGGCTTACGTCGTTCAACCGTGTGGTCCGAGCGGGTGACGTCACACCATTTTATGGCTCGGATTTGATGAAGGAAATGTTTCGTTAATTGGTGCATTTTATTCTTGGTAGCTGCTTGCGTTTTGTATCAGAGACTTATGGATTATGTCCAGTTTTGCGTGTATTCCCGATCTGTTTGCATTGATCGGTTATTTCAAAATTCTTGACTAGATGTGTGTTCTGCAGCTCTACAACATTCTACAGCAGTAGTGTTAATTCATTATGTTGTTCCTTCTCCTATCGTTTGTCATTCGTTTGTGAAGTATAATTTCGGAATTGATTCCTAAATATACCACGAATGTATCCGATAAGGTTCCTGTTTCCGTTTTATAAATCTTGCAGGGTCATTTTATGGGTGTATTATTGTCCCGTTCATGTTCTTATCGCCAACTTACGCGGTCTTGGTTGTAACTTTTCGGGTGTTGGGTGCTGGAGGGTTAACTTATAATTTATTGTCAAACTCTGAAAATTATATGTCTTCCTTCCGTTCTCTGTCATTCCGCTTGCTTATTGAGGCCTTGTGCTTGTTTTACAGGCCAAGGCTGCTCAGCCTTCGTGTTCTGAATGTCACAAATTCGTTAGCTCCATCTTCAAGGACCATGTCTGTTTTAGGTGTTTGAAGTGTAATGTCGATGACCGTTGTGAAATTTGTGCAGTGTGGTCCGTTGAACAGGTAGTTAAGCTCCTTGCCCAGAAGGACTTGGCTGGGTCTGATGTGGGGTCAGGCGTCCTGCCCACGCTGGTGTCATCTTTGATTCCAAAGACTGTGGTCCAACCTCTCCGTGTCTGGTATGGACCATGTCCTTGGGTTCCAGACTGAATTCTCGCATGGACCCCTGGCGGGCCAGTCAGGCTCCGTCCTGATGGGTACAGCTTCTCCTCGGCCACCTCCGGGTGGTCCAGTAGCGGTAGCTGGTCTGTCAGGCATGGGAGCCGTCCGCCAAGACGCTCCAGTGTCTCCTCTTTCTGTGATGACTCTCAGGGTCTGAGGATGAGGAGGTCGAGGAGGAGAGGTTGTTGCGGCCTGAGATTCCGCGGGTGGAGCTTATGGAGGTCCATTCCGTCCTGGACAGAACCACCCTCCATTTGTCTGGTTTGGCGTGGGTCATGGCAGCCGCTCCGTCGGTAGTTGAGGCGACATCCGAGGAAGACATGCCCCGTCCGTCGGTGGCATCCATACGGATGGGGATCTTGCTCGTGGTTCAAGGAGTTGTTAGAAGCGATTTACGCTAAACAACTTTCTATAAAGAGCCAGCTCCCTGCGGCCTCTAGGGAGGTGCGGGCAAGATGCTGCATCCCCAGGGGGCAATACGAGTGGTATGGTGTGGTCCCAATGGTTACTGAGGATGACCGACCATTGGGGTCTTGGTGTTCAAAGTGCTGGAGTGGGTGGTCCCACTCAGGCACTTGTGGACAAAAGCCGAGGGCATTCAGAGGAAGTCCTGTCCCTATTCGATGAGGGGGTGAGGACAGCGATGAACGCTGTCAATCACTCGTATCGCTTGCTTCAGTCAGTGTGGGGTGAAGCCTTCGGCTGTCAGGGAGCGTTTGCTTGGAATGCCCCTGAATGGTCCTAGCATCTTTGGTTGTCAAGCACGGGCCATCCTAGAGGACATGGCGAACATCGCACAAAGTTGGTTAGCAGTTAACATGCAGCTAGAGCTGGTGCATCATGTGCATGCGCTAGGGACTGCATCGAAACCGCTAGTCGCCCAGCCTTCCTCCAAGGAGCAAAAGAAGCAGAAGAGCAAGGCAAAAGCCAAGCCAGCTTCTAATGCTCTTGCTGGGCTTTCTCAGCTGCCTGCGGCTAAGAAGGCGAGGAAGGCTGTGGCGGCTCTGCCCACCCTAGTGGTGGCCCTGATCGCCCGGGAGGCAGTAAGAACGAGGGCAAAGGGAAATCCACCACGGGTGGAAAGAAGGGAGCGGATTGTACTGACGGCATGGTAGCTCCCGTCACATCCATCTGGACCACGCCTGTGCGACAGGAACAGCGGTGCCAGTCAGACCAATTAAGTCGAGACCAAAATGGTTCTCTCTCTCTCTCTGTGCGTGCGTGCGTGCGTGCGTGCGTGCGTGCGTGCGTGCGTGCGTGCGTGCGTGCGTGCGTGGAAACCCATACTCAATCTCATGCCATTGAATTGGTTTATCCATACACCTCGGTTTAAGATGGAAACTCCGAGGACGATAATGGCAGGGTTGAGAAAAGGATTGTGGTGTGTGTTAACGATCTGAAAGATGCATATTTCCACAATCCAATGAACAGGGTTTGTCACAGGTTTCTGAGATTCACATTTCAGAACCGTGTTTGGGAGTTTGTAGTCCTACCATTCGGCCTGTCGACAGCTCCAAGGGGTTTCACCAAAGTGGTCTTAGCAGTGACAGCGTTCCTCAGAAGAGAGAATGTGGCGCTTCACACATACATAGACGATTGGCTTATCAAGATGGACACGCCAGCCAGGTTAGAAGTCGATACTGCTCTGACTCTGAAGTTACTTTCAGATCTAGGCTGGATAGTCAACAAGGAGAAATCCTAGTTGACACCCACTCAACATTTCTTTTATTTGGGGATGCGATTCAATCTCAAGGAAGGCATGGTTTACACATCAGAGCCCAGAGTAGAGTCTGATAGCCATCCTCAAGAGCTTTCGATTGGGAAACCACATTCAGGCGAGGAGGCTTCTTCAGATGCTGGGCATGGAGCAGGTAATCCTGTACGCTGCTATCCAGTTGTATCTGATGTCTCTGTAAAAACAGAGAACAGATCCCCTGTCCAAACTGGTACCAGTTTTGGAGCCAATAATGCCACATCTTGCATGGTGGAAGGAGCGTCAGAATCTCCTAGTAGGAGTATCGCTTCACCTATCCCACCCCAAATGTACATGGATGCATCGCTGGAGAGGTGGGAGGCTGCCTGTGAGAACACCAGGTTTCGGGCACGTGGACTCTCCTAGAGAGTCAGCTGCATATCAATCTGTTAGAAATGATGGCAGTGAAACTGGCACTAGCGAGATTTCTTCCAGAGGTCAGGGATAAGGTGATATTGATAGGGACGGGCAATTCGACAGTGGTATCATACATAAATCACCACGGAGTGTATGAAGGTGTGGCACTTGATTCAATGGTGCAGGAATTACTCAGTTGTTTTGAAAGCAGCTCACATTCCTGGGTGATTGAACTTTCTGGCAGATGCTTTGTCTCGCAGACAGAGAATTCTGCCAACAGAATGGTCTCTCACCCCTCCAGTTCTACGAAGGAGCTTCGATCGTTGGGAGCAAACCCAACGTGGACTTGTTCGCCACAAAGGAAAATGCTCAAATCATGACTTATGTCTCACTGATTCCAGATCCAAATTCGGATACAGATGCTATGGCGATAAGCTGGAGAATGATACACATGTATGTGTAGCTCGCCGGGTAGTGTCGTGCCATTCCAGTGTATTATGTCGACTCGCCGCGCTGCAAGTGCATGACAAGTGATGACGCTGGTTAGCATCCGGTCTCGGGGTGACGGACCTTGTACGAGACTGCCCTGTGGGAAACAAAAACCGGCTCCTAAGGCCGGTGGAACTCAATCGTTCCGGTGGGGCCATGCGACCATTGTCGCGAACATTAAACACAACTGTCTCGTCCCAAGAATTTGTGTCACCAGTATGCCTGTCCATAGCAATTTCATGATCTATGGACTTACAACATTTGATTTGGTGACCTAAACATATAAGTCTATACAATGAGGTTACCTAAACAATTATAAATATGCTAGATAATACTACAGTAAGAGCATACGAAAATACGAGACATAGAGACAGGTAGATGAACTTTTAAACATGGAGCTCCCAGAGGTACCACACAGACTCGTAGGTCCACAGAGGTATCCCCGCAAAGGAGGCTCCCGTACGTGAGACTTAACTAATTAACTTAATTATAAGTTATAATACCTCTAAGCTGAAAAGGAAGAAGGTTATCTCGGACGAAAAGTTATGTGCCTCATGCGGGCACTACTCCTGGTGCTAGTTTTGGTGAGGAGTATTATCCTGGCGTGGACCATCATCGCTGAATCCTTGCAAGAGGCAAGTGCCTCGCGCGGGCCTCCGTCTCGGGAAGGTGTCGCCACTGCTTAAAGCGGGAGATGAATAGTAGGCAAAAATGGGCCCACACTAATATTTCAACCAAAAATGCTTTTTAGAAAGAAAAGACCATACCTAGTGGGATTATGACTATAGGGGTGCGTACTGTTTTGGCGTACTGAAGATGGGACGGGTGATTCCCGATGGATTCCCTCATCATCGTCTTATGTGATTCTTAGTATGCTGAAGTAGTAGTTGCCACTTTATTTATGTGGGCCTTCTGCTTTGCTTAATTAGATTTTAGTTGTTTTCTAAACAAGAATTATTCTAGGCCGCAACTGGCTGATATCTACCTAGCTATTAGACACGGCTGTCATGGAGAACAGATGCCCTAAGACATCAATACTGAAGACAGTGCTCATACATGTTACGTAGCAAGATCTCCAAACTGGGTAAGAATCCGGACACCCCGCCTCGTAGCCACATAAAACGTTACAAGACATGGGTTACTTTTTACGAAAGCATTATTAGACCATTGTTCTATCATCAGGGTGGGGGTAAGAGAGACGAACACCCACCGTAAATGTCCTTCCTGCAAGGCTGTGGCAGATCTAAATATCATGCCCAGATATTCTAACGGAATTCGGTGGGGGTACGCATCTCGCCCGTCACCGGGTCCTATGGAACTAACTGTTTAACCTGTTGTTAGGTTTATATACAAGTTGCGCAGTTTTGCACTGCGGGGTGGGAGGCTAGTTTAGTAAATAAAATAATAATTAATACATGTGTTCACAGTGCTTTCCTACATTGGCTTAATGTGCTAACTACTAAGTATCCAAAAATACATGGGAATGTGTGTGATACCGCACCCTGGCCATCACCACTCGGAAACCCCAATAGTTTCCCGGAGTCAGATCAGCCCATGGTGCGGATAGGGACATCCAAACAATTAGGAAGCCACAAGGCTGAGTGGAACATGAAGAGAGACAGAATCTTGGAGTTATGAGTCTTACCAGAGAGCGGGGCTAGATTATCGCACTACCCGAAGAGAAGAGTATATTACAGAGTATGTAATGAAGAAAGTGTCTCTAATCATTTTGAACCTATCATATTGAGCTGAATAGAAAAGATTTAGTCCATAGCATGCCGGGCTAAACAGAGATATAGCATGGACAGCGACCTCAGTGTAAAATTGTTGGTGGCGGGAGAAAGTGCTGCATATATTAGTGTTGCTGTATCGTGTTTCCTACGTGCACTGCAGTCCTATATTTTCTATAAATAAGCAAAAGATATGAACTGCCGGCCACTGGCCATATATATACATAATCTAACCAGAACAATCAATACGGTATCAAATGATCAAAGTTATATATATTAGTACAGGTTAATGAACCTACTATAGTGCGGTTAGCAACACATGGAGGAGAATGAGAATAACTATAAACAGATACCGAAATTATAACTAGCGGTCCTAAGACCGTTACGATTCCTTTTAGTCATCGGGACCATTCTTATGGATACAATATAATTAACGAAATACATATAGAGAAATAAGTAAACTATGAAGTTTAGTTACTTGAATACTTGGTAGTCATTCTCAATTTAGGCTACCGTGTTACTGAAATTGATATGTCAATCTGTAGTCGACGTGAGATGAATGCGCTCTCTGGGAGCTGGAAAGTTCCAGCAGGTTGGTTACCGCAAGCTGTTTTCCGCAAACAAGACTCCTGCAAGAACACTCATGGTGGGAGTACATCACTCAGTGCTGTAAGCCTAATAGAATGTCTAGCGAGCAGTCAGCAAAAGATACGATAGTACTACTGTGGTGAAGAAAGTACACCGATGGCATGGATGGAAGGTGTAAACAACCCGATCACAAGTGGGGATTGTTAGATGCGAATGAAGATACAAAACAAAGCTTCATGGTGCTGGGTACGTCAGCCAGCTCTGAAGACGCACCGGGCAGAGTTCACTTGCTGCGGTCGAAAGTCGAAAGAACCTACACGATATTAGTGCGGCGACGGATGAAATACCACTTTTAGGCATGGCCGGCAGAATGGCGAGTCATCCATCATAGAACATCCTGCCTCTACATCTGTAGACTCACATATTCAGGCCATAAAGTCCTCACCGCAAATTTGGGTTCCGAGGTAGATGTTGATATTCGTCAACAATAATCGGAAGTTCCAAATTACTCCCGTAAGTAGGGAGTTTACAGAATTGTTTTAACTGCGGTGGGTTGGCTACTGGTAGCTATGGGAGAAGGACAGAAGCTGAAGTCATATGCGTAATATCTGTCGATCACAGCTAGTACAGGTCCAATCTGTTCGGCCCCTGGCCGAGGATGCTCCCGATCACTGGATCGCGTCTCCTCTTATACTCCTCGTGACGTCACAGGCGCAGGCTCCAACCAATCATCGTTCGGGCAACAGCCAATCAGCGCGTAGCTAATAATAGCGCAGCCGAATGTTCTAGAACATTCTAGAAGTTTTGCGTCCACATGGTTATGATGTCGCGGCAATATTTTGAAGTTAATCAAAAAGAGTTTTCTGTAGATAACTCAGCCATTTCTCAACCGATTTTGAAATGGTTTACAGATCTAAAAAGCCCGTTGAATTCGGGTCTTGATCAATGCCAGATTCAATAAGGATTACAGGGTACTATCTCGGTACACTAAAAGCGCCGTCCTATCTTGGTCGTAGCTACACGCTCTATCAAAAACAGCGTCCTGGCGTGCCCATGCGCATCATGCGTTTTGACAAACGTAGTCGTTTTCACGAGACGCTATCTCTGCCATAGGCCTATAAACGCTTATGGCTCTACACAAGGGGGGTGGGGGGGGGGTGGATGGGTGGGCGTGTTCAGGAAACGAATCCAGGACGGGCGCAACGTACCCAGCTTAGCTGGTATGGCCGGTATCCGACTGGTCGATCCGAACTACACCACCCCCTCCTAGTTTGACATCTGTGGCAAATGATCACGCATGGCAGATCGACGCATTGGCCATACGCTAGGCGGGACTTCCCGGGTAGGCGCGTGGCCGGAGTGGAGTAGTGACGCAATAGACGTGTATTCAAGAGATAGAGCACATAGGGGTGACAAGAGATGGGGGGGGGGGCAGGGGAGGGGAGAGGCATACTTTTATTTTTTAATTTTGACCTGGAATTTATTTTCCCAGGCCTTTCTTTTTTTTTGTTTTGTTTTATTAATAATATTACGGTGCATGCTTATAACTTTATTTATTAGATGATTGTAAACAATAGCTCGCATGGGTGTTCTATCTGAGTTATTATTATTATTATTATTATTATTATTATTATTATTATTATTATTATTATTATTATATAAAATACATATTTGCGGCCCGTTATTGTGGGTCCGCAATGGGCAGCTCTCGCTGGCTCCATATCCGTCCTGACGTCTGAGACAGGAAGAAAAATAATAAGAAAAATAAGATATATAATAATAATAATAATAATAATAATAACTTAAAAGCTAGTTTATCAGGCAGCCCTTGCAAAGCTGAGACTGCATGATGGGATTGTGACATTATTGCATTGCGGGATGTTGTATTCTTTACGTCGCACACGATGTTCTTACAACATCGGAGTCTGCAGTGGTCATTTCGTGTGAGACACAGCCGGGCACTGAAGTGTGTGGCTGTGTCGGATAACCGTAGTCATCCTAGGAACGGGATTCAATTGATCTAACATATATTATAAGAAGAAAAGTATTAAAAAAAATAATAAAGTAATAATTAATACATTTCCACGAATCGCCTACTGATATTTCTGCTGTATCACAAATGATCACACCTCTGCAGCGAAATTTCCCCATTGAGTCTGGGTTCCTAAACTGATGGTGGTGGGTCGCGGTGGATGCACTGTCATTGCTGAGATGCTTTCACTATGACTGGCACTGTCGGAAACATCTGAAGTGATGGTGGCGGAAATATGCACATCCATAATGTCTCTCACAGTTACCGCTGGCTCTAATATATCCGTCCGTATGGCAGTGGAGGTACTAGTGGTTGCCAATGTCGTTGATGCTATAGTGATGGTAGTCGTTGTGGTGGCTTTTGTAGCTGTCGTGGTGATCGCTGTAGCTGTCGTGGTGATGGCAGTGAGCTGTACGTTATGCTGATGTCGCGGTGCGGGACGGATATGGCAGGAGATGACATCTTTCGAAACTTAGCATATTTTAATAGATGATTTGCGGTGGATGTTAGGCATGGGATGAATATCCTGTGTGTTGGCGATCCGTCTCTTTCCCACGTATGGGCGTTCCGGCATGGTTCCCTTTCTGATGGCTGGGTCAGAAAGGCGAGGAGGTGGATGTTGAATAACACGGGTTGGAGTTACACTAATTGTCACAGGCTGCGACTGTCCTGGTCCCTCGGCTATGGTAAATTCAGGCGGAGATGGTAACTGCAGGTAACTTGGAATGTCTATTTCCGCAGGTGTCGTAATCACTACCGAAATCAGCTGACTGGCTAACACTGTTTTAGACACTACGGTGGCGGGTGTAGTGATCGTAGCCGGATGGCTAATAACTGATGCGGGTGCTGCCGAACTGGATTCTGCGGGAGACTTTTGCTTCTTACTCCGCTTCAGGACCGGTGTGGATGAAGAGACTGGTACTGGCATAACGCTTCCAGATGCGGCTGCGGGCAGGATTTCACATCTGGCTGTCAGTACGTTGCTTATGGTAGCCGCGGGAAGACGATGGCTAACGGGATATCTACAAGTAGTGTTCTTCCTGCAGGCCATTTTCTTGGTCGGAGGAACTTTGACCGGGAGCCGAGATTCGAAACAGGTGGCTAAAACGGCACGATCCTCATTCTCTTCTCCAGGAACTAACGTCACTTCCAACACACGATGATGATAACGGAGCATGTGTGTCACCCCGTAGCGAGTAGCAGTGTAGAGATACTGGCACGTCACACAAAAGGCTGACTGGAAGAGATGATCCTTATTAACATGAAGTGTGCGGTCGGATTTTCTAGTGAAAGTTCTGGTACATGGTTCTCCGCTAGCTAACAACTAGTTACACAGGAATCCTTTCGAACCTGGTACCGATTCTTCTTCAGACGAATCCGATAGCGCTAAATCTTCAAGGAGTGACATCTCGTTCCCGCATGGCAGTTGGATGCAGGAACCTTATTCAAAACCTAATGCCCTATCTCTTCATTGTTTGTAACTTTCCAGGCCAAGTATAATAATGAAATAATAAGAAAAACAACAGAATTTGGTTTGCGACACGAAAGAAGCCTAATGCTATCTCCTTCCCTGGTGTCGAGTTTTGACGGGAAGACAAAGTTTCAGAGTGCGCTTCCTCCTCTTATACTATTTGATGACGTCACAGGCGGCGGATGACCACATCTAAAAGTTTAACAGGTAATTCGGTCATTCTTATGTGAAAGTTTCCCCTTTTTCTAGCCTAGACGTCAGGGGATTAATTGTTCCTGTAAAAAGGGAGTACTTTTAATTATAGGAAGAATGGCTCGTTAACTTGTCTTAATTTCGTGCATTTAACAGCCTTCGATCAACATAGAAACGTGGTACTACTTTTTCTTTGCGGTGCCTCACCTTTTAATTAGCATGAGGTGGTTCTCCAGATTGGATGCTTATAAACTTGCCTATTCTAATTTTTAGGCTGGAACTCTCGATGAGGTGTGTGGGAGCCAGGTGATGTCAGCGGTAATCTCCCGGACTCACCCTCGCCATTCCTCCATCACGCTGTGGTAGTCACGTCTTTTGGTGGCTCTTTTGTTTAAAGCGTTTGGTCCAACTTACTGGAAATATCAGTAAATGTCACATGGCTCTAAAAAGCACGTGGTTGATCGGAAACATATATGCTGTTTATGGTGACGGCCAAATGCTGTTGCTGAGGTGTAGTCTGTTGCAGAAGCGAGAGATAGAAATATATATGTTACATCAAGATCTTTATAATGTCCCGTATTTGTGCGAGTTCTTTAACATGCATCTTGGTAGGTGTCTGTAATAGGTAGTTCTCGGCCCGTGTTGATTATAGACTGGCACGCAAGAAGAGAATTTGTGAAATTCTCTCTGTAATTTTACTTTCAGATTTTTTATGCCGCTTTACAGGCCCGTGCGTTAATGATTTGTAGCACGGTATAGCAGTTGTGTTCTTAGTCAAACATCTAACAGTAGAGTTGCAAGTAATTTGATGTGTGGTTTAAACAGATCTATTCATGCCGTAGATCAACGTTACTGATCCCGTCAAGATAGCTGTGTTTTCTGAGTGGGAGGGCTGGCCAAGCATTCTCCTCAATGGGTAGAACTAGCTCCGTCCCGGCCTAGACCAGACACATTAATACCATGTAGTAATGGTTAAACTACAGTACAACTCTCAAAATGTTTGCCACAGTTATTACAATTTACAATGCCATCGTTCAGAGATTGTGAATACAGTCAACTTGAGTGTCTGTGTTTCTGACATGTTGGTGATTTTAATCTGATACACGTGACTGGTTATCTGTGCATGATACTTGTGCTGTGATGAAGGTGATGCGTTTATGGCCACCAGGTGCGGGCAGGGGGAGGGAGAGGCGGCGTGAATGTCAACTTTATCGAACCCTGAGGGTATTTCACTCTGTAATGGCCGAGCCCGTGGGCAGGACAGAGTTATTTTAGAGCGCAGATGACCTGTCGGATGCTGTCGTAACTTTGATCAATCCATTGTCGAATTCAACTTTTCGGTAGTAAAATCCTACTTGTAACTGACGACAGTGCAGGCATCTTTCTCTCTTAATAATATTGACTGTATTTACGTGTAGATGAAGTCTGTAGATTTAGCTGTTTCCGTACGACGTCGGGAAAAGGGGAATGGGAGGAGCATTGGACAAACATCCTCCTGTGACGCGTACTGTAGATGGCTGTAGTGCATTCCTGATATCCATATGATCAGTTCTCCCGTAACTGGATAAGAGGGTGTGTACGGGAGATTTGTTGGCTGTTGTCTGTTGATGATAATGCTGTTGTCGGGATGTCCGGGATGCTGTACTATGCCAATGTTATAAGCGAAGTGGGCGCATTCCAGTTTTCCACGTTGGTGAACGCCAAATCTGTTGTTATTTGCAGGAGGTGTAGTCTGCGGGAGATATTATTTCTCCCGCAATTTGTCCGGGAGGAATTTGTTGCGGGAATGTTTATGTCTCTACCGGGAATTAATTAATACCGGTAGGTGCTGCTAAATGCTGTTGTTGCCGATGTTGAATGCCTCTGTTAAGCTGAGTATAACCGAGTAAGTATGTGATGTACGCGCAATGATGAATTGACGTATCCAGTCTTGAAGGCAATTTTGTTCTTGTAGGTGTTGACGTTCTCTCTGTTGTGTGATGTTCTGACTGCTTACGGGGGAGTATGGTAGGCCAATTGGATGGGGTGGCCTTTGGACAGGGGGATGTGGTCATCTCCTGTTACATGACGGTTGGTGTCCTGTCGTAGTTTTTAGACACCGGGAAAATTCGAGCCGAGAGTCTGCTGAGCAGGCTGCTTCCCTACCCAGCGTGTGGGGTAATGTTGGTCGGTGCGGTGTGGGATGCCACCTCCTCTGTTGAAAAGATTTAGTCGGTAGCATGCCGAGTTAAACAGAGTTATAGCATGGACAGCGACCTCAGTGAAAAATTGTTGGTGGCGGGAGAAAGGGCTACATATATAAGTATTGCTGTATAGTGTTTCCTACGTGCACTGCAGTCCTATATTTTCTATAAATAAGCAAAACATATGAACGGATGGCCACTGGCCATATAAATACATAATCTAACCAGAACAATCAATACGGTATCAAATGATCAAAGATATATATATTAATACAGGTTAACGAACCTACTATAGTGCGGTTAGCAGCACATGGAGGAAAATGAGAATAACTATAAACAGATACCGAAATTATAACTAGCGGTCCTAAGACCGTTACGGTTCCTTTTAGTCATCGGGACCATTCCTACGGATACAATATAATTAACGAAATACATATAGAGAAATAATTAAACTATGAAGTATAGTTACTTGAATACTTGGTAATCATTCTTAAGTTAGGCTATCGTGTTACTGAAATTGATACGTCAATCCGTAGTCGACATGAGATGATGCGCTCTCCGGGAGCTGGAAAGTTCCCACAGGTTGGTTCCCACAAGCTGTTTTCCGCAAACAAGACTCCCACAAGAACACTCATGGCGGGAATACATCACTCAGTGCTGTAAGACTAATAGAATGTCTAACGAGCAGTCAGCAAAAGATAGGATAGTACTACTGTGGTGAAGAAAGTTCCCATACACCGATGGCACGGATGGAAGGTGTAAACAACCCGATCACAAGTGGGAGTTGTCAGATGCATATAAAGATACAAAACAATGCTTCACGGTGCTGGGTACGTCAGCCAGCTCTGAAGATGCACCGGGCAGAGTTCACTTGCTGCGGTCGAAAGTCGAAAGAACCTACATGATATTAGTGTGGCGATGGTTGAAATACCACTTTTAGGCATGGCCGGCAGATCCGGCGAGTCATCCATCAAAGAACATCCTGCCTCTACATCTGTAGACTCACATATTCAGGCCGTAAAGGCCTCACCGCAAATTTGGGTTCCGTGGTAGATATTGATGTTTGTGAACAATAATCAGAAGTTCAAAATTACTCCCGTAAGTAGGGAGTTTACAAAATAGTTTTTACTGCGGTGGGTTGGCTACTGGTAGCTACGGGAGAAGGACCGAGGCTGAAGCCATATGCGTAATATCTGTCGATCGCAGCTAGTACAGGTCCAACCTGTTCGGCCCCTGGCCGAGGATGCTCCCAATCACTGGATCGCGTCTCCTTTTATACTCCTCGTGACGTCATAGGCGCAGGCTCCAACCAATCATCGTTCGAGCAACAGCCAATCAGCACGTAGCCAATAATAGTGCAGCCGGATGTTCTAGAACATTCTAGAGGTTTTGCGTCCACGTGGTAATGACGTCACAGCAATATTTTGAAGATAATAAAGATGAGTTTTCTGTGGATAACTCAGCCAATTTTGAAATGGTTTACAGATTTAAAAAGGCCGTTGAATTCTGGTCTTGAACAATGCCAGATTTGACGGGAACAGACAATCAATAAGGATTACAGGGTACCATCTCGGTACACTGAAAGCGACATCCTATCTTGGTCGTAGCTACGCGCTCCATCAAATACATCATGTGTTTTAACGAACTTAGTCGTTTTCTCGAGACGCTATTTTTTCCCATCAGTCGATCCAGACTACATATGCGTATCCGCCCACCATTCTTCTACCGAAGGTCTTGGTGAGGATCAGGAAGGAGCCGTGCCTGGTCCTGCTACTAGCACCTTTTTGGGCCAGCATGGCGTGGTTCACGGATTTTCTGGATCTGCAGATGGACAATCTAGTGCAGCTTCCCGAGATTCCGAACATAATCACAAGGGCCGCTTCATACACGAATGACCTGAAATGTGCGGATGTTATCAAACTACATTCCACAACATTCCACGTTGGAAGGTGTTTCTCAGCAGGCTGCGAGCTTCATCGCAGCCACGAGGAGGTCAATCTTCAAGTCATATAACCACAAGGTTAACAAATTTGCAGAATGGTGTGAAGGAAAGGATATGGATCCCTTTCAATCCACTATTCAGCAAATAGCAGACTTTCTATGCGAGCTATTCTTTATAGGATTAGTTCTTGTCACGATTGCTGGATACAAGTCAGTTTGGCATCGGTTATCCCTTGTTTAGCCAACTGGGATAGTACAGAGGTGACTCAGGTGAACGTAATGGTGAAGAAAATGAGCAATCTGTGACTGAGACAACCAGTAGTCATTCCAGCCTGGAGTCTATCTTTGGTTCTTAATGTGCTGGCCAAGCACCCTTTCGAGCCTTTGTGCTCGGCTAGTCTAAAGCATATGACTCTTAAGGTGGTCTTTCTATTGGCAGCTTCCTCAGCTAGAAGGCGCAGTGAGATCCATCCACTTTCAGCAGAGAGGGACCGATTTATTGTCTCTGGAGAGGGTCTGCGACTGCTTCCAAGAGCCGAATTTATGTCAAAGAATCAATCTTTGCTAGTACAATGAGATCCATGCACTTTCAGCAGAGTGGGACCGATTTATTGTCTCTGGAGAGGGTCTGCGACTGCTGCCAAGAGCAGAATTTATGTCAAAGAATCAATCTTTGAAATATCCTGGCAAACCGATCATTATACCAAAACTAACTAGGTTTGATCATGATGCCAGTGCCTGCTGTCCAGTCCGTGCTTTGACCAAGTACAAAAACGTACTCTCTGCGGTCAAATGATAGACATCTGTTGATCTGCCATAAGAAGCCATGTAGGTTGGGCTTAGAATACACCTTCCGTGTCCTCTGCGTGTCGTAAGAGGCGACTAAAGGAGGTAAGGGTGAGGTAACCGTGACAAAAACCTCGAGTGCTGAAGACGGAGGTTCCAGGCCGCACGGCGCCCTCTAATAAACCATGGATCCACGCACTTAACGCTTATGATCATCTCGATAGTCACTTACACGACTGGCGGTATGATCAGCGAACGAAAAGAAGAAGAAGAAGCCATATGTCGCCGCATCTATGTAACGCAGTGTTATTAGAGCTCCTTCTACCAAATGGCACCAGACTGTGTCCCTGTGGAATAGCCCACTTCCTCGGATCTGTGGAATAGCCCACTTCCTCGGATCATAGGCGACATGACATCATCGACACGCCACCACAGAATGCACCTTTTCACTTTTGGCTATGTCCCGCCCATCTCAGTCTAAGCTCCACCCACACCACGTCCGTGTTGGGATCGATTGATCTCAGGACTCACTGACTATCAATTTCCAGAAAATTATACATGTAAGCTGTTGAATATTTTGAAACTAATTTCACTGGGTGTTGTTGCTGCCTATGACAGTTGTTGCCTATGGCTGCCTATGGCAGCAACAGCACCCAGTCAAATTAGCTTCAAAATATTCGACGGAATGTTTATTAAATGATAAAGACATACAATTCATACAACGTGTCAGACTATTTAAAAGCGTTAAAGACGGACTATATCGAATCATTCATGCCGTAATGATTATGACGCCATCAAACACGTCATTTAGTTAATGATGACGTCATATGACGTCAGATGCTCGATGGATAAACTGGAAAGGTGAATTGTGAAATTCTCTTCTCTGTGTTGATGTCACAAAAGGATGGGCGTGTTTGATTGGGTTGCAAACGTTGCATGTATCACCTGATGTGAAATGTGAAATGTTTTATTTAAAACTCAGACCATATCACAATGGTATATGGGGGATCTACATAATAATTATATGGAGCAGGTACACATTATATTTTTACAGTTAGATTTTGTCTTGTGATGATGCGGAATGTGTATATCCATACTTCCATTTTTAGCCAGTTGACTCTGCATTCAAACAAACAAGTGTGTTATACATCTTTGTTTCGCATGCATGCCAGAAACCATATCTCACCAGATTTATCCGAAAAACGCGGATTTGTTAACAGGCCTCCAGATTTCCAGACATCCTGTCAAATATGCAGATATTTTGTTGAATTAGTAATATTCATGAAATAAGTAATCCGTTACCAGCTTTCGATTGATATGTTGCAATTTGGATCCTATTGTCTGAATAAAATAACGCCCGTCACCGTATTCCCGGTATTTGACCGCTCTGGCATACATTGAAAACGCAGGTAGACGTAAGTAGTAAACGGTGGGGATGATCATTATTGTTCCTTTCGTTGGAATCTGATTTCAACCAATCAAAACGCTTCATTTCAAATCGCTATTGTTCTCAGAACAATGACGACTATAACTGCACATTTTCTACATGACAATGGCGACTATATTCACACGTTTTTGAGAATCTGCACCACTCTGGAATGTTCTAGTATTTTGAAGTTGTTAGCCCATAAAAGTTGTGTATTTTACGTTTTAATGTAGTGGCGGCACTCCCCCCTCCGTGGTTATCTACCGTGGTAGATAATGTAAAAATAATAGAGTTTAAGAGGAGGAGTGATAATAGTAGAATAATAATGGTATTGATAATGGTAAAATAATAGAGTTTAAGAGGTGGTCTGGTAATGGAGGTCGTATGAGTCATAGTAGTGAGTATGAGGTTGAGGATGTTTGAGGAATTACGGTAGGATATTGATGTATATTTTGAAAATAATTTGACTGTTTCGTCGATAACATTAATTTATGAGTAAACTATTTTGTAGAATATTTAGAGACTAATTTGACTGTAAGCTGTTACTATAAGTAACAGCTACCAGACAGATTAGTAACAAAATATTAAAAATAATCTTGTATTAATGATATGGAGTGTTCAGTTGGAATGGTTACCAAGACTTGGTGGTGATGGATTCATTGGATTGTATCATGGGTTAAAAAAGTTAACCCTTTCACCGATGAATTCCCCATATCTAATTTTCATCGATACCATACACGAAAACTGTTGAATATTTTGAAATTAATTTGACGTTGCTAACGTTAATTTATTAGTAAACTATTTTTGTTGAATATTTTGAAGATGTATTGACTTTTAACCGTCATTATGCACAAATTGTTTTAAAATATTTAATATTTCAATAAAGTCAGTCGTTTTAGATGTTGCACGATGGTTAAAATGTGGTCATTATGTCTCTGAGGGTTCCGTGTGTTTATAGAATTGTATGTCGAGTGTACCTATGCTAAAAAGATTATTTGGTGCGTATGGTTTTAATTTATCCATACATCTTGAATAGCCGTGAGATCAATCTTGAATCGAGATACAAACATACCATGTGTTAATAATGAAAGAACGTGTTAGTACTTCACGTCTCGTACTACAATTTTTTTTAGAAATATTCAAAATTACTATTGAATTATCACCTATGTTACTCGCTAGGAGATTTCACTTTGTAGTTGCGAATGTGTACAGCTTTGTGCTCTGGATACAATATCGTATCGTTTCCTAGTTCTTAACCGAGTGGACATATGTACTAATTCCCTTGGGCAATTATTAGACTATCACGTTTTGGCGCGTTAGTGCTTTATGCATATTTATGGTGTGTTCGCGCATTACTCATATTAACATTAAACATGTCCGCTTCATTCGCTTTAAGGTCATGTGATGTTAGATTTTGCCTATGCCTGTTTCCTCACGAACTAATAATGTCGTTGGTATGCACATGACCACGATGAAAGGCGTAACTCATGGTGGAATATGTGGTTGAATGCGTCTGTATCGATGGAAATCTGTTACTGATCCATCATACACAAGGGTGTCCTACTTTTTTGCATACACCCACACACACACACATGCACCTGACGCACCAACACACATACTTACTGCGCATACCCTCACGTGTGTTACAACACATGTGTGACGATGCGCATGTGGTGCTATGCGGTTGCCCCTTGTCACCCGTGTTCCCTGTCCCCTATGCGTGTACGTAGTGCATGCGTGTGTGCATCTTTTTATGCACCCGTTTGTGTGTGGGTGTATGTATGTGACATAAATTTGGTTTTTGGTGGCCCCTTAAAAAGAGGCCTATTTCTTTATTTTTTATTTTGCTTTTTTTTTTAACGTAAATATTTTTATCTCAATTAATGCAAACGATAACTTCTGTTTTGTTCGCACCACATACACATGCAACAATCATTACGAAGTTGGTCATGCAACCATTTGTTGTAATTGCATTCGTCCGGATCCGCTAGATAATCTCTCCAGTGGTTATGGATTTCATGCAATGACATTGCAAATGGTTGCTGTACTGGTACCTCTTTATATTTGTTCCATTTGATGCAACCGCAATTAATAGGCATAGAACCTATTGTTCTCCATCGATCGCATAATTGAGATTCCATTTTACGTGTTTGTTAAATTCAAAAAAGCTGTATGCCTTACTAGTCGCGCACATTTTGCTTTTATAGCTAAAGTCTGAACTGTCAGTAAAACTATCTTTCCAATCTGAACACATCCTTATTTCGGTCATGTGTTTTTTTCTCCAGCGCTTAAAATTAACATCATCGGTTTTCAAAACATTGCTATTGCACCATGTTTGAATGACATTTTTTTTTATAGAAAACTGGAATTGATACACAGGGTTCAATTACAGAGCACATCATATGGTTTCATCTGTATTCAAATATGTCTGCATTTTGTCATTGTCACGATGTTAATACGATTAATTACGGATCTTTGGATCATTATGGTACGCCTCGCGTGCCTAGTGTACCATTAATTTTTTATCCATTATCGGCGTTCCTCCATCACGACGTATCAAAATAGCTATAATTGGGGATGGATGGGTAAGGGGTGAGAAGGGAACACAAAGAAATAATAACATATTTTTACAAAATAAATATATTTTTTTATTGACACGTGCATTTTTCTTATGATAAATATTAGCGATATTTATTCATGATAATTAAAAAAGAAAACATAGTACATAAATAATTATACATTAAATATGATCATTTTTTCTGTTTATTCATAAGCCTGCGCATCAGACATTTCACTATCGTGTCAATTTTGTCTCTGTTTCTTAGGGCCCATAATATGTGTTTCATTTGTACACCTCTCGAACGATGGTATAAGAAATATACGCAATAATATCCACAAGTTGTCATCACGGCTGGTTGAACACATACATTGTTGTAATAATAAACACACGCATGGTGTCCATTTTGTACATTTGATATCATTCTTCAGTCAGAAGGGCGTCTTCCATAAGGATCAAAGTATTCCGCATTTCCATTTCTACTGTAATAAACTGACACCCAATGTTGTCTGGATTTATTACTGGGATGCATGTTTATTACTAATGAGGCCGGGAGATATTTAATATGTGCGGGTACATTGTCAATTGGAAAAACACCAAGAAAGCGTTCACGCATTTTATTGTCGCCGAATAATAGATCCTCTATTTCAAATGTATTCAACATATTTGTTAATAATCTGTTAATACGTTAAAGTCTGATCCAATTTCTATCGTATTATCAAATTCAGCGTAGCAAATTACATTGGTTGTAGCGGCAAGTACTTGAGCAAAATGGAAGACCACTCTTAGTGAACCAGTGCGTGTAGGGTAGCGATGCTCTGAATCAGCTAGATCTGGCATAAAATCCCATATGAACAAGGTAGTTCCATGTCTGAACTGCATCTTATTTATCAGGTAGCCACGGTCTTTGAATAACACCCCAGTACCGCTGAATAGTGAGAAATAAGCGTCCAAGTAAATGTCGTCACTAAACGAAGGACGTATTGGTGATGTTGTAACCTCTTCTCCATTTATATAACATGTAGAGTAGGTAGTGTTATTGTTATCAAACTTGAACTGATTTTTATGCACCACACCATTATAGGCATCATTAGGTACAAAAGCGAATAATACTCTAGTAGGTAGCTGACCAATAAAAAAATTATCTCTATCGATGCTCATAACACCGCTAGGTGCTGTAAAAGTCTTACACACTACCCTGCGAATAGGATATTTCACGCTTGTCTGTCTCAGAGTAATGGCGTGCGCCACTAGCAGATCTGCTGATGGGATAACTTTGCGTACAAATAAGTTAGCCAACACTATTTTCAATTTAGACCTCACTCCTTCCGCGGCCATAATGGCGAATGCATCTTTACTCCTCTGTAGGCGTACTCTTAAATCAATGGAACCAAGCAGGAATCGGTCCTCTAGAAACATATCGCTGTGTATGCAGCCTATTAATTGCACCGTTTTACTCTGCGCCATCATTCTTCTACGTGCTTGAAATCCATAGTTAGTATCGGCGATATTATCAAATTCGCTGGCATCATCTATTTTCCATCCAGCAAGTTGTAGATGCGAGGATGCGGCATCGCTGCCATAATTTATTAACGTCTCGATGTACGAGCGGAAAGCATAATTTTCGTTCGAGTCACTGACATGCTTTCCATTAAAAAAACATCCACTTGTGAGAACATCGTATGCAAAAGATTATTCGCATGCGCTATCAGGTCATTTGCCTCGAGTGTCTTTTCATCACCATTTCGATCTAGCTTTACTAGCTTAAATTTAATCGAAAGATAAGATTGCGTAAGATTTAAATATCTATCGGCAGACCCACTGATGTAAAACTCGATTGGTCCACTATCTGATAAACTAGATACAGGCTGAAACTGTTAGTAATTTTGCAGCCTCCAATGTCATCACTATGAGACGTGTCTGAAAAATGTCTAATTCGCTCTTCTGGCACTCGCAGATCTGATTAAGTTCCATGTTGATTGTAAATTAAAGATATCAGCTAGTTTTCTCTGCCGTCTATTGCGACCCTTCCTCTTCGTTATCGCACACATTGACTGAGCATTACCTGTATTATTCCTCTTTTGACGTTTGGGTTGAGGTGGTCTTAAACCACCTCGCACTGCTGTTACAGCTTCCAGTATCAAAGACCTGGCAACACCACGTGCTCTCAATTTTAATGCTGTTTTAACATTTTTTCCAGCCATTACGTCCTCAACTAGTCTGATTCCAGCACTAAGAGCTTGTTTACCTACAGATTTAGCCACATTTTTGCGAAAGGTATGGCTGAACGTAATAGACCACCTATATTACCGAGTCCATGTCCTGATTGGTATCGTGCACCTACACAAACTGGAACACATCCATGACCCGCTTGACCTGCGTGGTAACGTGCCAGCACTGGAGCGTTCGTTCTTCCTCTCATCGTCCCTTTTATCATCCCTCTCATTATCATTGTCATCGTCGTCTGAAATGCAAACAGAGTACACTCGGTGATGCTCTGTCCTTGAATGGGACATTGGCACCAGTTCTATCCATTATAAGTATTCCAATATTATCGATGTAGTTCTTTGACACAGTATGGTATTGAATATCAGGAAACGTCCACTGACATATATCTTCCTCCGTCTGTACTAGAAATGGGTATCACTCTGAGTAGCGGTGTGGAAGTATCGCCTACCACGCTGTGTGAGACTATGTCGCAGTATATATACGCGGTCGAAGGACCACCCTCAGGATTTGAACGAAATGATTCGTTAAAGTCTATAGGGCCCATATGTATTTTCCTCCTTCAAATCCGATTAAATTTGCTACTTCTCCACCTAATCGTATCGCGTAATTATCTTTAACTGTGAGAGAAACTAGATTCGTGCGATGCAAGTAAAAATTGAAAAATATTTTTTTGTGTCTAAATCTTATCTTGCTCTCTATCTGACCATTTAGATAGTCTACCATATTTTTTATGGCATAGTACCCTTTCGGCACATTGATAAATGGAGCTTCTGCTTGCACATAATAAAATTTCGCTTCTACGTGAACGTTTTTTTACAGACATTATTTGTTTGATCATTTCGCGCATCTTTCCCCCGAGCATTTCGTGACCGTTTTCCCCGATTGGCAGGATGTGGATTACCGAAACCATCTTTTAAAACTAGTGGAAAAGCCGTTGTCGTTTCTATTTCTGATGTGCTGGCGACATCTTTGCTAATTTCTTCTGACGCATCACTGCCTTTCTTCTTTTTCTTTATCTTCTTCTTAGTAAATGCATATAATTGGACAAAACTTTTCTCTGCAATAGTAAGCCAACTCCTCGGATATAACACACTCGAGAGGCCCACTTCCCATTCGCCATCTAATGTTAATGGAGTTTGCAGACGTTCGAAACTCTGATATCTTATTGTCTGGAAAGAACTGGGTACTATTATTGCTCGGAAGCGTTATGTAAACTGATCCTCATTCATTCTGAGTTGAATGATGTATGGACGTCTTTATGCACAGACTAGGCAATATATACCCTAGACATCCCCTCAAAAGCGATATCCATATGCCGGATTGCCCATTTTGTATACTCAGATTCACATTACATGTAATGATTACGATATAAATTTTTATAATTTGAGCTAGGTATACTATTTCTTCTTTCGGTACTCGTGAACCCATCATTCCCCACATGCCCTGATCCAATCTTCTCTCTATATATTCATCCATTGTCAATGATGTATAGTACTTAGTTCATTAACCCATGTGTTAAACTTAGACGGGTAACCGAGCCACTTTACCAGATACTCGCGTTGTCCCTTTTTATTTTTTCTACTTTTAAGTATTTTTTCCATGGCGTACTCTTTATCATTTTCTTCTATCACTTGCTGTATCTCATCACGATAAAAAGTACCAATAATCGGGTCACCTCCATAGTCATCTAATTTATATAAGTATGGATATTTGTCTCTAAGCACCTCACGCAACTTAAACAATTCGCAACTCCATTGCCCGCGATATGCTTTTTCAAATGGCATTTTTGCTTGTGATATTCTAACATGGTCGCCTTGAGTAGGGCTGTTTTTAGATTTGGAATGTTTCTTCGTCTTCTTTCCATATATATTTCTCCACGCGATTAACTCCATACTACGGTCGACTTCGGAAGGAGCCATGCGTGTACTGGAATGTGTGGTGTTATTGTATGCTGTGACTAAACTAGGTAATACATCGATATACTTTCGTGTATTTTTATGCGTCATGTATCTGTATATTCAACCCTTCAGTGTGCATTGAAAATGCTCTACCATTGCCGCTTTCGTTTCATTTTGAGAAGTGTAGAAATGTATTCCATTATCTTTCAAATATTTTTTCATTACATGGTTTACGAACTCGACCCCTTTGTCTATTTGAATAGCTTGTGGGCGATGCTCAATATGCTCCAATACTGTTTCTAACCCTTTCTTGACTGCTGACGACGTTTTACTAAACAGGCATTCCACCCATGCATATTTTGAAAGGGCATCAACTACGCATAACAAATATAACACATTGTTGTTCTCTTTTGCCAGCATACCCATCGAGCATAGATCTGCCTGCCATAGTTCATCGACCGATGAAACTCTTATTTTTCGCCTGTCAAACTTTGTACTCCACGGTCTGTGGAGGGTATATGCTTCTTCGTGTTTTAACCATTTGTTGATGTAGTTGCGAGGTATTTTACCTTTGAATGCATTATATAGCTTTTCTTTCCCACCAAAAGACGCGTAATGTTTCGGATCAAAACATACTTTCGACAATTTAGCATCATTCATGACTTATCTAAATTTACCCACACCGGAATTGAATGCTGCTTTTTCTTCCTGATGCCCGCTAGAGAACTCTTTCTACGTATTCTTTTGCTTATGGGCGTAGACGTGTACTCACTGGCACTAACATCCTTTTCTGCACCATTATATATCTGTCTCATCGTTTTCTCTTGCCATACAAATCTGCGGGGTATGTTTAGGTCGCGTAACAGATTAAGAAACTTTCCCTCCGCTTGATCATGCATACCAGCCATAAGAGGTTTACGCACATGCGCTACTACATTTGTAAGCAGGTCGAGTACATTACTTTTTGGGAAAAACGTACCCTCTATTGTCACTTCGCCCAAATCATTAACGTGAACACGTTCAGGAACCGAACATAAAATATCAATTACTCCACAGGCTTTTGTCTTGTACATTTTTAGTATTCCCCTCATCGTACGTTCACGTATTTGTGCGGGCAGTGCATCGTAGTTAGTTATGGGCTGTAGAGGTAACGGTTGATATTGTTGTTGATGTCCTTGCGTTTGCTGATAGTAATGACTATACTTATCCAATACTTGTGAATATGATTTTGCTTTTTCATTCTCAGTCAGATCGTGTCTGGCTAATATATTGGATATCTCGTTGTCGAGACTAATAGCTTTAAATATCGATAGATCTGTCTGTAGCAACGATATTTTACTCTGTTCATTTAAATTACCTATCAATTCGTGAGTAACTAGCGCCATTTTACGTGTATGTTCCATCTTTTCACGTGAACAGTTTACCAAATAATGGTGCTAGTGTACCGATCACCGCTGGTAATAAGGCTCCTAAAAATCCGCCTGTCTGTAGCAATTTTCTTTTACGTGCATGTGGCACACCACGACTAGTCAGCGTACGCATTTTCGCTTTATATTTACTCAGCTGATTGTATCGTATCTTAGTGAGATTCCCACGTAATACGTTTAGGCATGATTCGCATAGTACATCCACCAATTCGTTCAAACACTGTTTGATTACATCATTTCTGATTGAAGGCTTTACTTTAGCCAAATATTGCAGCATAGGTAAATGGCTTCCGTTTTATGTGATGCCATTTTTCTTAGGTATGTAAACGTAGCAGCCCTCCTTTAGTACCTACGTCAAATGAGAGAACTGAACGACCGCGCATGATAATATTTGACGGTTTAAGATGCGTGTTAGTGGTTTTGCAAATGCATTGAAGGAGTAAAAGAGAATCATAGGCATGTGCGTTGTGAGCAATCACCAAGTAGTCAGAGAAAACATATTTTCTATCGATTTTTTTACTGATACGCGCAGCCTTAGCACGTGTCAACCAGCTAACGAACTGATCCACCGCGTCTAACCCGTGAAAGCGAACATATCCATAATTCGTGCCTCGATGACATGTAGAGCAATCATTTTCAAGTGGTTGCTCGAAGCACGCATCACAACATATGTTGGCAACCACGAGATTGACTTTATGCTCGGCTAGAATATTAGTATTGCTACTGTCGATAGGTGATAAATATGTTTCTGTATCGTAAATGATGTATTTTTGAAAACATTCGTAACTACAATTGTCGGCATTCGTATGCATAGAGCGTGCATAGGATAATGACGTAATAGGTTCTTCAATTACATTATGATAAAATGTATGATTTTCAGTAATAACATACTTTTCTTTACACGCGTGACATTCTGTCATACCGCATACGTGTTCATATCGTCATCTTTACGTATGCGACTGAAACAGTGGGGACACGCCTTCACCATTAAGCAGGTCCCATTGGCGAGGTGGTTCGCCATACATTGACGGTTATAAAACTTATGATGACGATCAGTACACATTATCTTATGCGCAGCGTCTGTAGAAGTACAAGATCCTTTATCAGAATAGTCTGACAACTACGACAGCGCGCAGGGCATGAGTGATCATTAGAGTATGACGCATTACACCGCGACACAGTAATTACGTACCATAAGAAATGCCATAGACGTGATTAAGGATATATGATTATCACGTTCTGAATGCATAAGATTTATGCACGGTAAACTCGGGGAAGCGTTACCGAATAGGCGCTCATGCGTTGACTCTGAGTAGACTTTAATAGAAAATTGATTGCGAAAATGCTCTTGAAATTTGTTCCAATCAGTATTATTAATTTCGCGTACAGGAATACTCCAAACCGTATAATATTCACACGTCATATGCGTTAAATATGTTTTATTACGTCTAAAATTTTTCCATTCATTTGCGGAGATTAATTTGTTCATTTTCTCAATATATTTTATTCCTAAAAATATTCCTGGCGCGAAACAGAATGGATATTCTACGCATACGGGTATAATACATTTTTATACGCATGTACGCATCTAAATCAGATGAATGTAAATTTAATAAATTTAATTGTCTAGAATCGCTCGCGCCTAGGAGAGTATCATTTCGCCCACCTGAGTTGTAGTCCTCTACACGAAAAACGTGAAATTCAAAACCCTCTGATAACCTACAATCAGTATTTGACTGAATGACTTTTTCCACTGATTCTAAAATTATGTCAGGTGTAATTTCATTCCATAGCCTAAAATCCATCGCTATCGGCATTTCCAAAGAAGGGTGAATCAACTCGATTCTCACGTGATCATTCGGCTGAACATTACTATATTCGCTATATGTGTCGAGCAAAGATTGAAAGACGCCTGACACGAATTCAGAATGAGAAAGTGGTGTATCGGCTATAGGATAACTTTTAAAAGATACATTATATTCAGTACCTTCGAGATGAAACTTTTTACTGCGGTATTTGCGAACAGTCTCCACAGATATATAGTCGGTATAATCAACTACCGACCCTCCGATTTGAGCGTGCTCATAGTGTTGCAAATAAGGATTAAGTAAATCATCTGTAAGCACTATATTCTCTGATATACATCGACTGATTTCATCAGCGATAAGACTAATTTCATCTGTCGAATGATTTGCTTGCGTGTCAATAAGAGTTTGATGAGTAGGAACAGCGATGCGATAAGCGGAATCGTTAGGAAGGTATGGTATATCCAGAGATAAGTCATTAGCCGAAGGCGCGATACAGTCAGACACATCGTCACGTAAATTTAGGATGGTATCATTAGGAAGACATGATCCAGCGATCTGTCATTAGAAGAAGGCACAATACAGTCTGGAACTGGCGCAGCATCAAATAAATTTAGGTCGGAATCGTTAGGAAGGCAGGATAAATCCAGTGATATGTCATTAACAGAATGCTCAATACGTACAGGAACTGACGCGTTATCAAATAAATTTAGGTCGGAATCATTAGGAAGACATGCTAAATCCTGTGATATGCCATTAGCAGTAGGCTCAATACGTACAGGAACTGGCGCATTATCAAATACATTTAGGTCGGAATCATTAGGAAGGCATGTCAAATCCAGAGATATATCATTAGATGAAGTCACAAGAAAGTCAAGAAGGGATGCATCGTCGAATAAATTTTCATCGTAATCATTAAGAAGGCATACTAAATCCTGAGATAGTTCAGTTCTAGTATGTACGGTTTGATCATCGGTAGAAGCAGGTTGTGCAGGTATGATTACGTCATAATCGTATAATCGTCCAAATGATTAAAAAAATCAGCATCGGTAACAGACAGTTCAGGGATGACTTCGCGTAATGCAACATGTTATGTTCATCAGATACGTGCGGAATTGAAAAGTTGGGTTCATACAACATAGAACCCAGATTTAAAAGGTGATCCACATCTTCATCAGGTGAATTGGGCAGGTCACGGTGATTTGGTATCCATCGAATCCAACGTAATTCGAGATACCAATGACTGGCATAGAAATTTGCATTATGTATTTATTAACTGCAACTACACGTAACGTGTTAATAGGATCACAACCACGTGGGTTGGACTCCCGTCTCCCTGTTCTCTAAGATGTCTGCTGATTTTTGGCTCACGGGTTAAAGGATAAAGTTACCATTGAAGTCAAAGTTACAAGCTTTGTTATCTACCAGAAACCAATGCCTGTCGGCCTGAACAGATCAATGGACATATTAGAAGTTACCCCATGACACCTAAGGTCATCCATCTAAGGAACATGTTCGAACTGCTACTACGCCCACAGTTTTTATTTCAAAGAGGCAAGTTGCTTTTTGGGTTAAAGGTCAAGTCCATTTCTTAGTGTCAAGATAACCCTTTATGTCATCATGTTAGAAGCTCCGATTTTAACAGAAATGAACGTACCCTAATCACACAAGTTCAATGATCATATTGGAAGATACCGTATAATCTATATTGGTGCCCAGACAAAAGTATTCACCCTTACAGTGAGAGGTTGAAACAAATGTCTGTTTTTTCAAAATGTCCGTCAAAATAGTTTTTCGTCTGATCGACTATAACCGTAATAAAGTCCTAATTGCTATAGCTTCTTGATTATGTATCAGTTTTATATTGGATCAAGAATTTTCAAGAGTGGGTTTTTCTTTACCCAGTGCGTCTTTCATTGGAAATATAGGAAATGTATGATAGCCATATTTAAACTGGATTTTCCCATTGAGTTTAAAACCGAATGACTGGAAACTTGGCAGATAACTAGCACATATGGGCCCCTATGGTGTCAATGAGTCATGTGTAGTTTTTCCCCAACAACCCATTCCCTTAATAAGGAAAATTTAGTCACCTCTCCGGGATGTCGAAATTGTTTGAGTGTAGCTTTCGTGACCATCTCGGTCATTTCTACATCCCGGGGAGTAAACACTTTTTCCTTATTATGAATTATCATGGAATCAGGACCAACATTTTTGAAAAAAACCCACCCCAAATTTCCTTCAGTGTCTCATACGCTTAGCGACGATATTTAGTTTCCATTTATATCTCAGCTGAGATATTCGTATAATTTCGAATGTTCGTTCATATGATTATACGAATATTCGAATGCCGATTTTTATACGAATACCGAAGACGGGTCCGACCCCAATCCCATCTCTAACATACGTGTACAGAAAATGCCGATGTTAATGTAAGGACCCGCCGTGGAGTAAAGAATAAGGATGCAAATAAAGAAAATTGCGGAATCCAGTTTTAACTATGCCCCGCCCATTTTCAGCTAAACTCAACTTACACTTCGCCTGTGATGGGATCGATCGATCCCTGAACTCTCTGACTATCAATTTCCAGAAAACTATACAGGTAAGCCGTTGACTATTTTGAAACTAATTTGACTGGGTGCTGTTGCTCCCTGTGGAAACCACAGCGCCCAGTCAAATTAGTTTCAAAATATTCAACAGCATGCTTATTAAATAGTAAAGACATACAATTCAAACAACAACGCTTAGTCAGTCATCAGCTTAAGCGTCCCTGACGAACTGAGCTGCGTCATTCATGACGTAATTGATTATGACGCCATCCTACACGTCAAGTATACATTAAGCCATCATATGATTGACTCAGAAACTGAAATCCTCCGTTGGCAAATCAAAAACATGCAAACAGTTAATTTGAAAATCAAAAGAAGCAGAAATGTAGCACTTTACTTTATTGGCTAAATTCGGTCAAGAAAAGTAAAACATTTGCTTATTAAATGCCATTTGGAGAGCAAGAGAAGACTATTTTTGAAAATATACCAGTGGCATGACTACCTCTGTTACCGAGCGAATCATTCCAGTTGCAAATTTTCATAAATAGTCTTCTCTTGCCACGCAAAATTTCCATTCCTAAAGACGACTACAGCGAACGGTTTTGACTGGCTTCGTCATGAAAACGGATGAAACAAGTGAGAGAAAAAAATAAAAGAATAATTGCACGTGCAAAACCACCTGGATATTAGGGATTTGTTTGTGATCTATAAATGGTAGCATAAACAATGTTATCAATGCGAAACTGAGAACACAAATGTTTGGTTCATGAACTTGTACGAAACTTCATAAATATTAATGAGCTGGGGGTCAGTCAACTTCCGTCATTGAAATTGCTCGATAAGAAATAAAGGAAGTAGGCCTACATAAATTTAAACATGCGCGTAAGCAAACTAGGCTTTTTTTTGTTACTGAAAACAAACCAGCCTACACATTTTGCTTCTCAAATAATTCGTTTAGAGCAAAACTTTTGCAAATATCTCATTCCAGTTCAACAGCATTGCCATCCTTGTTGTTGTTGTTGTTGTTGTTGCTGCTGTTGTTGTTGTTGTTGTTGTTGTTGTTGTTGTTGTTGTTGTTGTTGTTGTTGTTGTAAATTAGGTCACCAGATAAAGTGTCGCCTATCGAGCGAAGTAAGTTGAAATCTGATTGGTGGGCTCAAACCAGCTTGTACATAATGTTACGTCACATCGCAAGCGATCAAAGGACTGCAAGTACACCGGCACGAACAGCAGAGTTCGATCGTTCAGTTTAGTATGATGGTTGAGTATAGGAGGAGGAGGAGGAGGAGCTGGAGGCTATATCTGAAGTTGTGTTGCGGAGAAATACAATAATTATGTCATCAGACGAGGCCATGTGGAAGCTATGGACAAATTTGGGCTAAAATGAAGAACATGATTTTTCACCAAGACTGGGATAATGCAAATTAACCGAGCCAGTCATTCTAGTGGTAAATTAAAAAAAAAAGTATTTTCTTGGTCTGCAAATGGACTTTTTCTAGGACAAAATCGAAATTTGAAAAAATAAATTCGATGGTTCAAGGGTTGCCGGCAGTGTGTTAAATTTATCACTTCCCATCCCTGAGCAGTGGATGTACACGTCATTTGATTCCGCCACTATGAACTTTAGTATATGGGTGAGCCTCAAGCGCCGTCTTCACAAATATAACGTTACTAGTCTCAGTCTAAAACGTACTCCAAAGCAGAATGGAAGGCACTAAGACAAAACGCAATCAATATTATAAGCGCGTTCTTCTTGGCTTTTAAGCGCTTCATCATGATGCATCATGCTTATTGATCCCAACTCAAACAACTGCAGTAGAATTATTCTGTTGTAGCTAATTGTTGACTAGATTGTTTTTAAATTTGTGTTTAGAATACGTTAAGCATCTCTAGTACGCTTCTCGTCTATGCGTACGTGATCGAAAGGATTCGTCGTCGTCGTCCTCCTCGTCGTCTTCGTCTGTGGCGGCGGTTGCGGTGGCGGCGGTGGTTGTGACGGTGGCCGTGGTGGCGGCGGTTAGTGGGATGGGGTGGGCTGGTGGTTGTACGTGTGTTAGTGGCGGTGGCGGTGGTAGTGGTCGTGGTGGTGATGGACGTTGTGGAGGTCTGGCTTACAAAGGGTAGTCCTTTTCTTTTGTAATAGGGTTGTCTATATATACATCATAAGAGGCAGCGAACAGCAATGATAATAATCAATATATGCGGTTATTGGCTGTCCATAATCAACAGATAAGCCTACTGTACGACGCAATGCGTACATACCACCATCAGGACACCTAAATGTCATAACCCAGGTTTATATATTTGTAAACTTGTATACCGTGAAAACAGAATAGTACCAGCACGATAATGCTCGGACGTGATACGACGCCGGGCCATCTAGGCGTATTATCGCTCACGTTTCTCGTCACCGCACTGCTAATGCATCCGGGTATTTCAGCGGCAGGTGAGTCGACTCTTATTATATTTAACACTCATGTCAGCCAAAAACTGTTTCTGCAGTGGTCTTGAGAAATGTCCATTTGCAGACCAAGAGAAGACTATTTTTTGAAAATTTGCCACTGGAATTACTGGATCGATAACCGCGCTAGTCATTCCGGTGGTAAATTTTCAAAAATACTCTTCCCTTGTTCTGCAAATGGACATTTTTAATGAGAAAATTTTTGGGAACAAATTCGAGGGTTAAAGGGATAAGGACATCTGCAGTTGGGCCACGATAATGATGGATCAGAAAAGGAAAACTCAAGTCATCTCAAGTCGCATTGTCGTATTGTATTGAAAGAATTATACGTCATAGAGGCTCCATATCAATCACTTTCACCCGCGCTCCTATATTTATTTCCACACAATTTATTATTGAACATCGTATTAACCCTTTCATAGAGAAATCCTTGAAAAAGTAAATTTTTTACGATGTAAAATTTATATTGTTGATCATTTTGAAATTAATTTTCCCGTCAAATTAATTTCAAAATATTCAAAATTTTTCTTGTATGGTTGCCTTGAAAATTATATATCGAGAATTCATCGGTGAAAGAGTTAATATTTCACCATTTGCCACCCCATCTCTCCCACAACACCCCCCCCCCCCGCCCCCACCATCTTACAATCTAATGCGCAATGTCATGTACATCTACCCAAATAAACAAATACATTCAGACTTTCAGAGATTTCTAATTTAGCAATGATTTTACGAAATTGTACATTTCGTAAAATCATTGCTAAATTAGAAATCTCTGAAAGTGAAAATGAACTATTTGAAAATACATAAGCAGGAAACAAACAAACAAATGTGCCCTACCTAAATAAACAAAACAATAAGAGATTTCTGATTTGTCGGAAATTCTACCAGCCACTGACTGAGCAACTTCACAGACAAACTCCTACATCTTATTTAGCATGGATTCTATCAGCCACAGACTTACCGACTTCACTGACAAAACATACAACCTATATGAAAACAGATTCGCCAGAAACAAACAAACACAATTCTATCAGCCACGGACCGACCAACCTCGCTGACAAAATGGGCTGACCAACCGAAAAACCCCTTACACCTACACAACTAAACAAATAAATTCAGAATTTCTGATTTGGAAGTGATTATATCTGATTTGTCGATAATTCTACCAGCCACTGATTGACCCACTTCACTGACGAAATTTACAATGAGATTTTTGTAAATAAATAAGCATGAAACAAACAAACAAAAATGCTCTACATCGACACCAATAAACAAACCAATCAGAGATTTTTGATTTGTCAATAAATCTACCATCCACTGACCGACAGACTTCACAGACAAAATCCTACATCTGTCCAAATTTCTGATTTGACGATGATTCTACCAGCCACTGACTGACCGACTTCATAGACAAACTTCCACATCTTATTTGGCAGAGATTCTATCAGCCTTTCAAACTTGTCAATGAGTCTACCAGCAACTGACTGACCGACTTCACAGACAATCTCCATCTTAAATAAACAAATAAATTAAGAGATTTCTGATTTGTCAGTGATTCTATCAGCCACAGACTGACCGGCTTCACAGAAAACACCCTATATCTTATTTGGCAGTGATTGCACCAGCAACTCACCGATCGACTTCGCAGACAAACTCCTATATCTACACACATAAACAAATAAATTCGGCGATTTATTCTATCAGCCATAGACCAATCGGCAGAGATTTCTGATTTGTCATTGAATCTACCAGCCACTGACCGACCGACTTCCCAGACAAATTCCTATATTTACACAAATAAACAAATAAATTCAGAGATTTCTGATTTTGGCAGTTATTCTATCAGCCACAGACCAATCGGCAGAGATTTCTGATTTGTCGGTGAATCTATCAGCCACTGACCGACCGACTTCACTGACAAAACGTACAATGACCTATTTGAGAACACAACTGCCGGAAACAAACAAACAAGTACATATTCTCGACATCCACCTGTAAGAGAGTGAAATAAATAAATTATATGTTTCATGTTTCCCTGTATGTGTTGATATTGGATGCCAAAGTGTACCACTTGACTCCGGTCTCCCCTGTTAGAGTGTTGTTTTTGCATATGTGTTAGACAATAGTGGTATTGGGTTATACATTCCCCGGGGTGTAACAATACAAGTTTTCTCCTAGCTGTACATTTCGGATGTATATTTCGCATGGGAAGTGGTTGATGGTGTTGTCTCGGCGGGGTAATATTGTATGTAGTGAGATGTTTGCATTAAGAAATGAGGTTGTAATTCATGAAAGAGGTGGGGTGGTGATCATTCAGTTTAATGTCCGATCAGTGGTCCGTTGATATGGATTTAATTAGTTGAATTGGTTGTTAGGTAGGGGTGAACGAAGGGAACTATTTGGTCTTGACGTAGGGAACTGAATATAGTGCAAGAGCCAGGTCTGGTCATTCTCTTTCGTTGCTAATCCTGAACATAGCAAGTTAAACAGGGTGATGTGAATCTCGAAAGGGAATGTGGATGTGACAAGTCAAGCCATAGAGCCAAATTCTGGATTGACAGCGAGAGCGTCAAGAAGAGCCATTCCCGAGAGAAGCATGTTTCGATGGTGAAGTTATCGGCTGTGAAAGCTAATTTACAGAGTTTTTTGGGATTAGGGCATGTTATACCGAACTGCATCCCAGGGAGAATGACATGATAGTACCTAATATTTAAATTTCTCCAGAGGGGTAGACATTCTCCATGGTCCGTCGTAGTCTGTCATAAAATATGTGCCACTTTATCATTAGATTGAGTATAATTGCGATATTGTATGTAAATAAACGTTGCTATTAATTTTCTGCATTGTCTTGTATTTAATTCTTGTAAGCACCGTCATCAACAATCAATTGAATTTAGGCAGTTAGGGATAACACAAATTCTATCTTGGAGAGCGTCCTTCGGATTACTCCAATCCACCTTTCCATCTAGTAGTACAGTCATTCACTTAACTTTTATCTTTAATAATTCGTTCCAATTCCCGCTTTAGAATACTTTATTTTGAATTTTGACCTGTTTCCAATAGGATTCCGGGTCCATAATTAATCTAGGATCAGTTACTCCCTTAGAAAATTGGCGCTCTGAGTAGGATTGTTGTTATAGAACTGTGCTGATAAAGCGTTGGTTACTGAGACAAGGTTGAATTGATAGGTTTTGTGGCACTAATATGTAGCTCAATTTCAAGTAATACATCTAGGCCGCTGGAGAAAAGAAATAAATTTAGGTAATAAAAGTTAGTTGTTAAGGGCAACCCTGATAAGACACCACTGGTACTGATGGCGATTCGCTGATCCAGCTTGGTGAAGTCTAGATGATCAGAGCACGACTATTGATCGGCATGGTGTAATTACAGATACATAATGAAGACATGCATGATGAAGCTATGCCACCAAGGATGAAGACCCCTGTAAATTGAGCCATGCGTCAGAGCAGCCCATAGTCAGATAAGCTTTAATGTATACCATCTATGGACTAGATATATTGAATTCACATATAACGCGGATGTAGGAATCACTGTTACCGAACATAGTTTGTAAAGATTGTTTATTTGGGCCGGATATAGGTATCACTGTAATTATGTAAAAGAGAAAATCTGTTTTCTTTTGAAAGAAGTAGTATAGTCGGGAGTAGAAAAATACCACCGTCCCTCAACTGGCCGCCATTCGGCGATCCGTGGCCCCTACCGCCCTCTCAGTCCCTGGGGCATAGGAATTTGAGACATGTGATGTTCGTGGTCGAGATGGGAGTTGCTGACATGGAAATAAATCTCCTGTGCGGACCCCACCATCCGGGAGAACCAGTGGCCGGCCTCTCTCTATTCTGTGTAGACTCAGACAAACACGTAGTCTCTGCCAGAGTCGCATCCGGCACCGCCTTATGGTCAACCCCACACACATCTGAATGCCCCTTTAGAGACAAGCATCCACTATCACATTGACACGACGGACCACCAACAGGCACTGGTCGCCAGCACCACATATAATAGGGTCTGAACGCCCATTTAGAGACAGGCACCCACAGGGATATACACCATCTACAGGTACTGATCGGCACACATAATAGGGTCTGAACACCCATTTAGAGACAGGCATCCACAGGGATATACACCACCCACAGGTACTGATCGCGACACATAATAGGGTCTGGACATCCATTTAGAGACAGGCATCCACAGGGACATACACCACCCGCGGGTACTGATCGCCACACATAATAGGGTCTGAACGCCCATTTAGAGACATGCATCCACAGGGATATACACCACCCACGGGTACTGATCGCCACACATAATAGGGTCTGAACGCCCATTTAGAGACAGTCATCCACAGGGACATACACCATGATTACTGTTGCACAGCTTCGCGCTATTGCAAAGCAATTCGGCCTTCGAGTAGCCTCTAAGGCCAGGAAAGCCGACCTGCTCCTGATGATCGGACAGGCGCGTGCCGAGGAGTCGCAGAAGCATCTCTTCCGAGCAATGAAGACGGGAAAGTTTCCAGGGCTTACCAAAGACGATCCTTTGAATCCCCACAAGAAAGCGCAGCAGCTCCGTGAGCTTCGTCAGGCGGACGAGGAGGTGACTGCTAGCTTGCGAGCCAAGACTGTAGTGAGGCGGATGGTGGACCATCCACTGGAGCACTTACCTCCCCTACACAGGATCGCTAAGCGAATGATGAGGGGGCCGAGATCTAAACCCTTAGCTCGGAGCATGAGGCGAGAGGCTGAACACATTCTCGACCACCGTCTCGGCGAAAGGGAGACAGAGGATAGAGGACGCCGGTCAGTACAGTGGACATTCTTCAGAGATCTAGAAGGAGACCTCACAGGCAAGATCATGCAAAAGATCCAGCACACTGTCCAGAATGCCTTCTACCTCCGCTACACCCATACCTATCGCATCCGTCACATCGAAGACGGTAGGGTGATGCTCTTCCACAAGAATGCTCCAGGGAGCCTGTGGCGGAACACGATAGGAGCAGCTCAGGACTGGGTGGCAGCAAGAGAGCAAGCCCGATTCGACACAGACAATATCGATCGACCCAACACCAGGTGGGCCATCGTCAGATCAACTAATGTTGAGGTAAAGGTTGCCATCAACTGCCAGCCTCTGCTAGGGACAGGCCCGCCTCCCGGTCTGGCTCCGATTGAGGAAGGGAATGGTGGCACTCGACACCTACAGGGACAACATGTGTCTCTGGAGATGTCTAGCAGTCCACCGAGGAGCGAGAGCTGATAGAAGTACAGCTCCTGCACGAGCGCTTGCCACACAGTTCTATGGCAAGACAGTACTTGATATCTGCAAGACCTCGCTGGATCAGCGGGACAAGGTAGAGTTCTTTGCCAAGATCGGGATTCGCGTGTATGAACCAACTGAAGAGGGCACCTGGCACTTGATCAGGCAAGCGGCTCACTACCGTGACACCATGACCATCGGAGTGTGGGACCACCACGCCTTCTACATCAAGAACCTGTCCAAGCTGGCCCAGACTTTCAGCTGTGGGTACTGTCAACAGCAGTTCACTCAAACATGTCATCTCCATCGCCATGCTGACCACTGTACAGGGGGAAAAACGACCATCGATTGCCCTGGGGAGAAGGTAGTAGCACCGCAATCCCCATACGAGAAGGCCTTCTATCCATACCAACCGGCCAGTTCCGCGGCTACTCGTTGGATTGAATATGAGTTGAGAAACTGTGGAATTTATATACACCACACAAAGTGTGGTCACGGTGGTGAGCGTTGGATCGAGGGGGCGCCCATAGATGGTTATGATACGACAACCGACACAGTATACCAGTTTCATGGCTGTCACTGGCATGGATGTTCACAACATCAGCGAGGTGAGGATGCTGATCAAAGATACCACAAGATGGTCGCGAGAGATGAGAAACTGAGAGCATCTGGTCGCACGCTTGTGGTACAGTGGGAGTGCTGTATAAAACGCTGTCCAAGCGTCCACACCCCTGTGCGGACAGTACCATACCCACACTTTGTTGTCTATGACTTTAAAGCCCTTCTAGATGGGATCAAGACCCACCCTACAGAGAGTCTCACGATCGAGAGTGCCCACATACCAATCTCGGTGTCAGTCGGCTGCTCCTTAGACGGTAGTGCGAGCTCGCCAACTCACCTCTGCAATCATAACTCCAAAGTGCTGATCTCAGAGTTCATGCAGGAGATCCAACTACGAGCCTCCATGATCCGTGCAACGGTTCTGTCACAGTATTTACCTGCAGACGTGGACAAGTTACCAAAACGACAGCAGCGACTTATCAATGAGTGGTATGACCAGGTGCCTGTGCTCGGGTTCAACTCCGGGTGGTACGACCTGAACCTCATCAAGAAGTACTTCGTGGATGAACTTACTACTTCGTCCAAAGGAACGGTGAAAGTCGCCAAGAAGGCTAGCCAGACAATGTTCCTCATTATGCCTAAACTGAGGCTTCTCGATGTAATCAACTACCTCGGCCCAGGGGTTTCTTATGAGAAATAGATCAAAGCCTACGGTTGCATGCAACAGAAGAGCTGGTTACCTTATGAATGGTTCGACTCGCCTAAGAAGCTTGACTACCCTGGACTACCTGATTACCCTGCATGGTGGTCCAAGCTCAAAGGGGGTTGCCTTCCTGAGTTGTCAGAGTGGAAAGCTTGTAAGCAGACCTTCAGAGATCTGTGGATGAAGACGTTTGCTGACTGGTTGCAATATTACAACAACTTGGATGTTAGCCCGTTCATTGAAGTCTTAAAGAAGATGCGAGAATTCTACACAGAACGAGGTATAGACATTCTGAAGGATGCGGTGTCACTTCCTGGTGTGTCTCTTCAGTACTTACTTCGTGGTACTGCTGAACATGAGCCGGATATTAGCCTTTACTCTCCAGGCAAGGAAGCTTACGAGATGTTAAAGGGTGCTGTTGTTGGGGGTCCGATCATTGTGTTCATGAGCTATCACGAGGCTGGGGTTACCAGAATTCGCCAAGGTAAGCGAGTTTGTCAACGTCTCCTTTGTTATGATGCAAATGCTCTGTATTTGTCAACCATGGCCCAAGCAATGCCTTGTCATAAAGAAACTGTACGATGGTTGGGTGGGCGTGTAAGCAGTGATATTGAATGCTTTAAGCAGGATCTGCTAGCGGATCGTTGGTTCGGGTTTGCTGAGGTCGACATTGAGGTACCTAAAGTGTTATGGCCAAAGTTCGATGAGATGTCTCCCATCTTCTATAATCGTGAGATCCCAGAAGAGGCTATACCTTCGGAGATGCTTGCATACCTTGATAAAACAGGTCGCCAAAAGTCTACAACTAGCAAGCTCGTTGGTGCACTCTCTGGTAAGAAGAGGGTATTGTATGCACCAACTCTCAAGTGGTACCTTGCCCATGGGTTAGGGATTACTGCTATCTATCGTACTATAGACTACACCTCACAGAAACCTTTTGAATGGTTTGTAGACTCTGTTACTGAGGCACGTAGTACCGGGGATGTTGACAAAAGTAAGGCCTTGTTGGCTGATCTCTTCAAACTCCTCGGCAACAGTGCATATGGGAAGCTGATCGAGGCATTAGAACATCATACCAACATGAGCTTCACTAAGGATGAACGAGCAGTAGACAGAGCCTTGCGTAGCGCATGGTTCGAGGATCTAGAGGAGATCGGTGATTCCTATGAATTGCAGAGCCGTAAGGCTAAAATCACCATTCATCGCCCCTTCCAGGTGGGTATAGCAGTATACGAGCTGGCGAAGCTGCGAATGCTGGAGTTCTACTATGACTTCCTCGACCACTACGTAGCTCGTGACAGCTTCGAGTACCTGCAGATGGACACCGATTCTGCCTATATCGCCATAGCAGGCTCCAATCTCGAAGAGGTGATACGCCCAGAGATGCGAACGGAGTATGAGGCCTGCAAGCGGGACTGGTTGGCATGGGACAAATGGTCTAACCACACTCCGGGATTGTTCAAGCTCGAGTTCGAAAGCACTCATGGTATTTCTCTCTGCTCCAAGTGCTACTACGTGGAGAATACCGCTGGAACAGCAGAAACTTGCAAGTGAAATGCTCGACCAAGGGAATGTCTAAACGGCAGAATGAGGTCTCTTGGCAGAGGTTCTACAGTGCCCTACATGGCGGGGTGGACAGAGCTAAAAACCGAGGCCTACGCATGCACAACCAGGGTATGGTGACGTATGCACAGGAAAAGCTTGGACTCTCCGCTTACTATGATAAGCACTATGTGCTGCCAGATCAGGTCCATACCGAGCCCATCGAGTATCATGTTAGCACCCTAGGGGGTGGTAGCTGTGTCTCTTCAGGAACTAGCTGAAGCTCTTCTACGACAAATGGTCGCATAGGCACTCCGTGCTGGTGTGCCTGGTAGTACAGTGTAGGCCGCCCCTCCGCCTCCACATACCTGTCAAGCCTGTGAACATCTATCGACCAGGTAGGATCTGGTGCACGACGTCGACCGCCTTCCAGCTCACCAGGCTCATACAGGTACCGAACCAGAGCATCAGGTGGTAGGCACTCCTCTCCCTTATTCGCTCCTCTAGAGCTGTGACCAGCAGAGTGTCTGATAGCCTCTACTGGCTTCTTCCAGATTAGCCTGGTAACCTCTGCATTGGATCTCTCCACCACATCAGGCAGCCCTTCACCCATATTCTAGACATTCACTCGGCGCAGCCATTTCCTGGGCGTATTGGTGTGGGAACAGTCTCTCTGCCAGTGTCCGATTCCACTGCTCAACAATAGCCTGGGCACGCTGATGCCCTACCTCGCCTTGCCTAACTGCCACACCATGTTTCCGCATGAGGGCTGCAGTCTCCCCTCTGAACTCCTTACCCTCATCCACCTGCAACAATTCCGGCTACTGGAGGGGATTTTCCGAAGCCTCGTAGACACCCTGGAATGCCTGGGCCACTTGGCCAGCTGACATGTCTGTGAGGGGTACTGCAGCCTTGTACCTACTGGCGACATCAACGATGGTGAGGGCATACTTGTAGGTCTTACGACCAACTGAGTCGTGTGGAAGGAATAGAACATCTGCCTGCTGAACTCTGTTCTGGACAGTTTTCTCGAAATGGGCATGCCTGATGTGCCATGGACGAGGTCTGTATATCTGCCACATTGCCTGGTGGCTGAGCCACTAGCTAACTGTCTCCAATGTGAAGTTGTGGCCCTTGCGACGTGCAGCCTCGAGTAGTTGAGCGGGCTCACAGTAATATCCACCAGGCTGATAGTGGAGTTCCTCAAGAAAGACGGTTGATAAACTCCCGGATTTCATCACTGGCTGCAGTGTCAGGGTCGGAACGACTGTATGGCCTAAACTACGCATAGGTGCGAAGCCGAAGTGGACACTGGGGGAACTCCCCTCGACTATCATGTTGTTATAGCCCCTGACTTGGAGGTCCTCGATGTTCACGATCATGTTGCTCGGAATCAACCATAGGTGTGGTGAAATAGCATAGTCAAGTTTGCGACGGGCCTTCTGCAACCCCTGCTGGAACTTAGCAATAAGACTACTGGGGTCTGCCACGATGATCATGTCCTCAACGAGACTGATGAACATGGCCTGGACCTCTGCTCCGCTGACACCATCTATGGAATGACGCAGCTTGGTCTGTGTTGTAAAGAGGCAGTAGCACAGTGCTTCCAGGGACTGGTTGATCCGAACGATCCCTGCTGGTGTGAGGCCTGAGGTGGTGTGTGGACAAAGTACTTCCACACATCTGGATAGTCCTGCCACAAGCCAGTGATGTGCATATTTTGCACCAGCGCTCCAGAGTCGGAGTCTGGATTGAATGAGAATGTCGCTGTCTTCCGGTGGCCTACTCGTTGGGGTGTTCGATAGGGGAATCCTGAGTAGTCACGTCTCGGGTCACCATACATAACCCCTAGGCCGCTGTTGTCACCACCATGCCACCGATAGTCTGGGTGAGCACTGAACTCTCTCTGTAGTCTGCTGGCCGCTGAGACGCTATGGCTGTTGAGCTGTGGGTCGAAGTCTTTTGTATCAGGAAGGCTTGCACCCAGATCATGGAGGATTCGTCGCACCGTGAAGTACACATGGAATCTGAGACAGCTGGCGATGAGCACAGCTTCAGGAGTACCAGAATAGGAGTGAAGCAGGGTGGAACTTACTCCACATCATGCCGTGGCACACCACATGGCAAAGTTCAGCTGCTGATTCCAGTATGAGAGGCTTGGAGCAGCCATCCAAGTATGAGCTTGCTTCGCATCCTTGATGGTGATGGGGCAGTTGGTCAGTGGTCGTGGGTTGATGGAGAAGCTGGTTCGGGACCGTCCATCCACTGTGATGGAGAACGGTGTTAGCTCTGGTATATCATCCAGTAGACCTCTCAGGCCAGTCAAGCGTCTACCAAGGAGGGGCAGTTGGCTCCGGATGACTGTCGTGAGGTTCAGTGGGAAGGCCATCTATGCTGGTGTTCTTAAAGCTACCGTACAGGCAGCACACTATTTGTAGTTGTCTCGACTCCATAGGCCGGCGAGGCGACCTCGCCGTAACATCTCGTTTTTTGACTCCTCCATATCAACCTGCCCGCTGGAGCCTTTGAGGTATTGCTGTCGCACTTTAGGTTTCTCCGTGCGGTACAGCGCTTGGACCTTCAATATATGGTGGTACTCTTCATCGGGGACATGGCCATCCTCGAGAGCTTTGCTGACAGACTCGTAGATAGTCCATAGCATACTCTGTGCCAGTGTCACATACTTAACATGCTTCTCCAGCCTCCTTGTGATCTGCCGCTGGCCTACCCCCAAGCCTGTGGCCAAGACAGCGGCAGCTAGTGTCACGCCACCCAGCGGGATCGCGACGAGGGCACCCACCCCTGTAGCGAGAGTGGCCACAGCTGCCACACCCGCACTGGCTCCAATCACACCCGCAGCAGTGGTTGTACACACGAGGACATTGTATGCTGTCGTATATCGCCTGCGCGTTCTGCTGTACTTTTCTGCCTCATGGACGAGATTCTGCCTGATGGTATCTATCTGCTGGAGTCGCGAACCATGGACGGTACCCCCTCATCAGCAGTCAGGAAGGGGTATAGTTCTGGTTGCTTCCGCCACTCTGATTTTGCCATATATATCTAGAGGCTTAAACCGGCATCACCTGCAGAATCTGCTCATGAGTCATAAAAGGGTTCATTTTGGAGAGCCAGACGTCTCTTAGACAGTGGTCATCCAGCACTATGTAAGGTGCCAGTAGCTTTCTGAGACGTGACATCTGGAACTTCACCTTATCCCCAAGATAGTAGGCCCGCAGCTTGAGGGCTTTCTTGGTCTTACACTTTTGCACCATCTCCTCTTCCCACTGTATGACCTCTGGCTCATCCTCGTCTGAGACGACACCTGGCTCATCCTCGTCTGTGAAGACATCTGACTTATCGTCATCTGTCAAGACTCCTGCCTCCAGCTTACGCTTCTTCAGGAGGTTCTGCCAGTATTTGGAAGCTTTACTGTCCTTTCGCCTCCTTGCAAGGCTCGCATTCTGTTGATACCAGGTCTCCCGCTGTAGTCGCCCTCCTTCTTGTTGCAGTGCGAGCCTCTGTTCGTTTAAGACCTTTATCTTTGCGGGGGTCATGAAAGGGCGAACCTCTTTCTTCATCATCTCAGCCAAGGTCAGATATTCCTGGTATGATATCATGTTGTCGTCAGGTCAATGAGTAATAAGAGTGAAAACTTTAAATGGGCGTCCGATATCCCATCCATGCTGGCATATATGTTAATGGAGGGGCTGTCAAACAGGTGATTTACAGGCTAGGACTGATAGCTTTCCATAGGTTGCTGTTGGCATCCGGGAGATACTCTATCACATCCCGGCCGACTTCTACCAGTGAGCTGCTGTGTGCACTGCCCGAAGGTTGATGTAGCACATCGGCGTGTGTGTATGTTGTGCCCCGCTGGAGTACCTCGAAGAGGACCCATTCAACACGGTACTGTACCACCCGTCTCCCCTCTGGAGAGGGCGAGATTACGTTCTCACCACCAGAGAGCAGCAGTCGGACAACTGGCATGGTTATATGTCTCGTTTAAACCCCTCATATAGCGTGCTATGGAACCCATATTTGCTGACTCGTCTGGTCTTGCTGACCTCGTAGATGTGTACGCAGTTGATGCTGCCAAGGTAGAAGAGAGCGATGGCAAGTTATTCGCCCTACAGTACGAAGCAAGCTCAAAGGCATTCTCACTCCTTCCCATTCGTGGTGATGGGGTGGAGCTGCTCACAGACCTCACGGATGTGACGAAGGCACGCCAGGTCGCAATATAGATGGTCACAAGATTGTGTTTCGGTACGATTTCCCGAAGAGGAAGTACATCCTCGAGCCGTTGATCGAGCTCTCGGATACAGAGGTGGCAGACATCAACACCCTAAATAGCAACCTCAGCTTTCATCTGGTCAAACCCTATTTGAGCGGTGCCCGCTGATGGCCCGTGATGGCCTGCTATTGACCCTGGCAAAAAACCTGCAGTTCATATTTGAGAAGAATGAAGTGTGGTACTGCGCTGGACCTGGGGGTGACTGGCAAACATGGCTGCCCCTATATAGGCCTCCCGCACTCATTGACATAGAGGTTACTCCCCTATCCACTGTTGTGAAAAAGGATGGGACAGTTCGAAAGCACTACAATCGGGGCTCATCCTTCCTCACCTACATAGGTGAAGGTGTCTCCCTGACGAGGGTGGGTAACCGAATCGGGGTTACAGGTGGAAAGCTCCTGCTGCATCGTCCATTCGATGGACCAGAAGAAGCTATTAGCCTCCAGGAGGCCACCCTATGGGTAGATGGGGTGTCACATGTCTCCAAACTCAAGGATGCTGTTAAACTGCTTCAGCAAGTCGGACTCACTAGCCCGCAAACGACTCATATAGTCCTAGAGCTACGTTTCTTAACCGGCGGCAGAGTGAAACAGCTAGCCCCTGCCCCTGAGGGGATGAAGATCACTATCGATCCGGATGGAACAGGGCTCGATCTGACAGAGATATTTCTCGAGGGGTTCACTCTGTTCAGTTTAAGTCTTCATATATAGCCATGATTCTCATCATACTGCTCGTGCTGGCGTCTGCAGCCATGGTACAGGGCGCTGAGACTGCCATGATATTGGATGCCAAGTGGGCCCACTTCCGGGATGACCCCCAGTACAATGCTTGGATCGACCACTTGCGGAGAAACATTTACGACCGCTTTCACCCACGTAAAGAGATCGAGTCTGTCTGCCACTTCTATGGGGTGGAGAGGGTAGGCCGTGGTTTTCTGCTGGAGACCCCTGCTCAGCACCAGATTCTCTGCGTAACATGTGAACATGCCAGAGTCTGTCATGGTTCACATGCTAATCACTTTAGCCTCCTCCCAGGTCGCGTTGTCAAGGTAGCTGGAAGCCCCTATGGGTGGGCCCATCATGCCGATGCGACTCTGGCAATGACTACGTGTTTGCCTGAGTCTACACAGAATAGAGAGAGGCCGGCCACTGGCCGGTATCCTGAGGAGGTTCTCCCAGATGGTGGGGTCCGCACGGGAGTCTTATTTCCATGTCAGGAACTCCCATCTCGACCACGAACATCAAATGTCTCAAATTCCTATGCCCCAGGGACTGAGAGGGCGGTGGGGGCCGCGGATCGCCGAATGGTGGCCAGTTGAGGGAGGAGGTATTTTTCTACTCCCGACTGTATTACTAAAGAGCTAAAAAACTGGTGAGACATTTAAGCCATCAGAATTCTCAAATGATGGTATAATTTGTAATGCCACAATGTATTCTTTGTTCGGATTTGAGAAGTCACAATTTTGATCTCTATCCACAACCAGATTTTTCCATTGAATATATTGTAAGACATGGTGCAACTTCTAATACTTTAACAGTTGATACTGCAAAGTTTTGCATCGAAATACCATGCAAAATCAATATTTGGATATTAAGGTATGCGTAGGCATTATTGATTTATTAGATAGGCATTTTCATGATTTTACAATAGAATCTGTTCTATCAGATATTTCCAGCCAAGAGCTTTGCGATCGATTACTAAGGTTTAAGTCTGATGTACTGCAAATTGGAACAAATACCGATTTTGGCTTTATAACGATTTCACCTTTTCCTTTTAAAGACAATAAAGAGTATTTAATTAGAGCCCGTAGGTTAGAACAATCCTGTTACTCGGATGCTCAATTGTTGTCTTTTCAAGAAAGCATTAATGCCAGATTAAAAGAGGTTAACTATTATTCGGTAAGTCAAAATCAATTGAATAATGTTTTGACTGTTCCGTGGCATAAAGAAATTATTCATACCCATGTTAAGTACATTCGTGGTGGTACAGTAAGAAAACTAGTAACCAATTATTATTTTTCTTGTCTGTACGATGGAATTCATGGGAAAAGTAATTTGAAAAGAAAGCTACTGAGATTTTGTATAGATTGGTTATTTTTGGGTGATCACAATTTTAAATATTTCTGAGTTAGCTGATGCCAAGAAAGAACGTGAGCGAATCAAATCAGAGTGTGAAAGGTTCAAAGCAACGGCGGATTAACCTAGGTTAGTGTATTTTGCGCCAGAGCATAAAATTGGTCGGTTTAATGGTGATCAATGGCAGATGCCATTAGTAGAATGGATTGCTGATGTCCAAGCTCATTTGATTACCCATAGTATGACAGATACCCAAGCTTGCCACTTTATAATGGATCATTTAATTGGAATGGCGAGAAATGAGGTTGAAAGGCGAGAGTTAGAGACTCCAAAGGACATTTTCCGAGTCCTAAGAGTGGTGTTTGATGAAATTGGTACGATACATCAATGGAGAAATGTTTTATGTGAGCGAAAACAAGGGTCTCGGGAATCCATATTGGATTTTTCTCATGATTTGATAAAACTTGTTAGATCCATAGAACAGTTAGACCCAAATCAAGAAAATGATGGTGAAGATTTTCTCAAGACGCAATTTGCTGAAGGAGTGCCAGATGTTGTGCTTAAAAGGGAGCTACATAGGAAGTTAAAAAATCAGAGGAGGAGGATTTCTTTGAACTCAGAGATTGAGTGATAGAATGGGAAAAGAAGAGGTCAATGGTCAGATGGTCATCGCCGTCGTAATTCGATGGGCGAAACTGTATTTGTACATGAGAACGACATGAATGAGGTGTGCGAGAACGAAAGCATGAGAATTCTGTTTTACGAGTTAGAGTCCATCGAGCATAGACTTAATATACAAGAGGACCTTAGGAAATCAACCATGGAAAAATTAACTGAAATTTTGCAAGCGGTTAGTGCTCCTGCTCCTAAGGTAAACACAGGGGAATTATTTTGTTACTATTGCTGGAAGGGGGTGGGGGGGGGGGGGGGGTGGGGGGGTGGCGTCATATAGCTCGGAACTGTTATCGTAATCCCAGGAGTGTTAAAGGTTTTAATAATCGGATGTACTTCCAGTCTGGTTACAGACATAAGTGTTATGGGTGTGGGAGTTTCAGACACTTGGTTGCAAATTGCCCAGGAAAACACAAGAAAGGACAATATGATAGAAATACAAACTGATTTACATTATCTAAGACATATAGTTACCAGTATGCTCCCTAGGAACAAAACAGCAGGAAAGACAACAACCTTTGTAATTAGTCCGGGTTATGTGTGGTCCTACACGTCCACAAGCAATGGGTCCCCCTTCAGGATTATCTCCTGAGGTCCAGTCACCTTTGAAGTCACTCGTTCATTAACAGAGTCCTGTAAATGCAGAAGGAAAACTCGATATAGATATAGAATTAGACTCTGGAAGATCAGAGGAGGAGGACAGTGAGATAGATCTTGTTAAGATGGCAAGGGAATTCACATGTTTTCCAGATTTGGTAGGATGGGTGGGAACAAAATTCCCCCAATCATCTTCGCATGTTGCAGAGTCGGAATCGAATTTGAAGGAAACTACAAACACGGAGAAGACGACATCTTTAAGGCAGTCTATAAGACAGAATGCTGGACACCATAGAAATCCATATAATCTTCCAAGATCAGTGATCACATGACAGACACCAGTCTTGAATGTGTCTTGTACTAGTATACAGAGGAGTACTGATCATATAGATGTTGCAGGTTATACCGGTGAAGGCAGTATTCAATCATCCCCATCTTTAATCTGGGATCAACCTAGTGAGATATTAAATTTACCAGTACTACAAGTAGTAAATGAAGCTTCATTGACTGTAAGCCCTCTCTGTCATTAGTATGCTGCTTGGTGTAAGAATTTCCCTAGCCATATCTTATGAAAATGAGAGAGACACAAGTCGTCCATCCTCCTGATTTGTCTATTCAGGACATTGCTCCATTCTATGACGTTTGAAAGAACATATTATGAAATAATGGAATAAAAGGCCCAATGTGATGAGGGAAAATTAACATAATAAAGGTAGCGATGAGTTCTCGTGCTCATGGTTTCAATTCTCCAGGCTTGGCATATGTACCATAGGTGAAACTATCTCTTACACAATTATGGAGTGTGCATATGTTCAGCGTGGATATAGTGGAAACTATGGACCCTAGATCACAACCCAATTTATAGATAAACAGAGAGGGATAGGCTCCTCGAAGTTTTGTCTATAACAGGCGGCAGTGGGCTCCTGAGAGTTTGGGAACACGTTAAACTGGGTTATAGTGCTAGGGAGAGACTGAAGGGCCCCGTGTCTAGCAAAGGATGAATTAACACCCTACTGTGGTACCATCTAGTCAGTGCACTGTTCGGGCTACTGAGATTTTGCATCTTAGCAAGTGGACATGCGTAGTGTGTGGATGACAGTCCACATCCAGGACATCTTTGATCGACTGTAAGTCTGTCAAAGATGACCTGCAGGCGAGGCTGGGGAAAACGGTCAAAGTTTGCATTCCGTTAATGAGAATGGATGCAGATCATACCGTCGGTTGCCTCTGAGCGTGAGTTCAGAAGGTGATCGCTATTGACTGGGTCACCAGCCGGTTGTCTTGATCATGTTATTTCATTAACCCTTTTCTGGTTAGGTATGATCAAGACAGCTTAATGTACAGTCAGGCGTTCGTATTGCGAGTCATGCCTCCTGTGATGAGACTTCATGAAAAGTGATGTTTGGGAACAGGAGGACTACACGTGCAGAAAGAAGTTATTGTGGAGAAAATTGTGATTTATTGTGTTGTGTTGAGATGGTTGTAGAGGATATTTATTGTATTATGAATTGTTGAGATTGTTGTGGAGGATATTGGTTTATAGTGAGTTATTGTATTATGAATTATTGTGAGGTTATTTGGTCTGCACGTGTAGTCGAAAGGCGCCTAGCCTGGGCTGCACCCTAATTTCATCTGGGAAGTCTGAAGGTTGAGGTAGTGAGTCAATTAAAGAGAAACACCTCTGATTTAATTATTTAATGTAATTATGGCTTTCATGTATACAGTGATTTAACGTAGGGACGCAGTGTGGTATTCATGGTCTCAATATTCAAAATTAGCATGTGTACCATAGGTGAACGTATCGCTTGCACATTTATGGAGAGTACATATCGCTGGTTTGAATATTGAGAAGTCTATGAATCCCAGGCTATAACCAGTGTAAATAAATAAATCATGACCGAATAGGCAAGTTATTAAGTGGATATATGTGGGAGTAAGTTAATGTTTGTCATATCTAGTGGGTATGATATAATTACGTGACGTTAGAAACAAGTGTGGTGGTAGATAGTTGCTTTTAATTTCTGGTCATAAAGTAAATTATGGAAAAACGAGTTTATGGAATGGAAGGAAAGCGAATTAGTTGGTAATTGATGATTAGATCCAGGACCAGTTAACGTAATATCTGATCGGGATTTGATTTTTAAGAATTGTGGCGTCTTTTGAGGAGAATGTTGATTCGTTTCTGGATAAAGTTGAATATCTGATTTCTAAATTCAGTTAACATTTAGTCTGACTAGAAATTTGATTCTGAGAAATATATTTTCTATGAGTAGAATACAAGAACTAATTCAATATAGTTAGTGATTGATTCCAGATCCAGCTAATGTAATGTCTGGTCAGGATTCAATTGTTAAACGCTATAGTTCATTAGCGTAGCATGAAATCTTTTATGGGGAAAGACTTAGTTTATGATTTCTGATTGAATTGACATAATGGTAAGCAGAAATTGATTGTAGGGAAATATATTTCAGAATGAAACGAGTGAATTTGTTGGATATAGTTAGGAAGTAATCACAGGTCCAGTTAACATAATATCTGGTCATGATTTACTTTTGGAGAACTATAGTTCACTTAGAGGGAAGGGAGTGAATTTTATTTAGAATGAATTGATAGGGGGATTTCCGGTTCTCATTATGGTATTTTGACCAGTAGCTGAATGAAAGTATGTACAATTTTATGAACAGTTATACGTTTAGATGTTATTGCGAGACGTCAATAATTAAGTAGGGACGAATGTAAGAGAGTGAAATAAATAAATTATATATTTCATGTTTCCCTGTATGTGTTGATATTGGATGCCAAAGTGTACCACTTGACTCCGGTCTCCCCTGTTAGAGTGTTGATTTTGCGTATGTGTTAGACAATAGTGGTATAGGAATATATGTTCCCCGGGGTGTAACAATACCGGCTTTCCCCTGGGATCAACCTAGAGTATAATTACGATATTGTATGTAAATAAACGTTGCTATTAATTTTCAGCCTTGCCTTGTGTTTAATTCTTGTCAGCACAGTCATCAGAAATCCATTGAATTTAGGCGGGTATGGATAACACAAATTTTATCTTGAAGGCCGTCCTTCGGATTACTCCAGCCTACTTTTCCATCTAGCAATACAGTCATTCACTTAAATTTTAGCTTTAATAATTCGTTCCAATTCCCGCCTTAGAATACTTTATTTTGAATTTTGACCTGTTTACATTAGGATTGTGGGTCCATAATTAATCTAGGATCAGATACTCCCTTAGATACCCAAATAAACAAACCAATCAGAGGTTTCTGATTTGTGTGTAATTCTACACTTATTTTCTGGTTATATAAAAAATGGCTGCGCCCATGATAAGCAAATATTTTCATGATTGTTAGCTTTCCACATGAATATACTTGTGTTGCTGGGAATTTACAAGAAAAATCGACCGAAGCACTTATTGCTACGTTCGCCCAAGTGTATTGTATCGCTGTTTTGTCCACAGACAAACTCCTACATCTATCCAAATTTCTGATTTGTCGATGATTGTACCAGCCACTGACCGATCGACTTCACTGACTAAACCCTGCATCTTATTTGGCAGTGATTCTACCAGCCACTAGCTGACCGACTTCACAGACAAACTTCTACATCTTATTTGGCAGAGATTCTATCAGCCTTTCAAACTTGTCGATGATTCTACCAGCAACTGACTGACCGACTTCACAGACAAACTCCATCTCAAATAAACAAATAAATTCAGAGACTTCTGATTTGTCAGTGATTCTATCAGCTACAGACCGACTGACTTCACAAAAAAACACCCTATATCTTATTTGGCAGTGATTCTACCAGCCACTGACTGACCGACTTCACAGACAAACTCCTATATCTACACAAATAAATAAATAAATTTAGCGATTTCTGATTTTGGCAGCTATTCTATCAGCCACGGACCAATCGGCAGAGTTTTCTGATTTGTCGGTGAGTCTACCAGCCACTGACCGACCGACTTCACAGACAAACTCCTATATCTACACAAATAAACAAATAAATTAAGAGATTTCTGATTTTGGCATTTATTCTATCAGCCACAGACCAATCGGCAGAGATTTCTGATTTGAAGGTGAATCTTTGCATAGCAAGTCACTCGTCAAAGGAATATACCGATGTAGTTGTTGTGATAAGTGCTGCCTTTGTACCGTGTAGTAAAGACATTTTAAAAGAAAGTGATTTGCACATTCTACTCCTGTCTTACAAAAGCAATTGTGTGTGTCGGAAATAATCCTATTCTATATAGGTCACAATTTAAGTGGGAGCAGTTGTTACGTAGTCTGGTATGAAGGATAGAAAGTTTTCGATTTCCGTAGTTATAGAAACTCGGAGGGATATACTTTTTAGATTTTATGCTCTTCTGAAATTTCGAAATTTTTTATTCTGATTGTGCTTTGTTTTCGAGTGTGTTCCAGATTTGAATGGTGCTTAGGAAAAACGAGTTTTGTATATTTCCAATCGTGATAGGGGCACGTTGACATTGTGTGGCTTACATAAGTCGTAGGGTTCTGTTGGATTTGTGCGTGTCGGTGTAATGCCCGTCAAAAAATCTGGTACCTTGTCGTCGTACAGTAATTTGTGTAACGTTATGAGTTTCTGCTGCCTTCGTCTGTCTTTCAGTGTCTCCCACCCCGTTTCATTATAAATGCTAGCTATGGAGGCGAATCTAAGGAGACCTGTCACAATTCGACCAGCTTCAAGTTGAAATCTTTCCACTTTAATTTCATCATCAATAGTACAACCGTCCCACACACTAGGCGCATATTCTAATAAAGATCGAAGATAGGAAATATAGATTGTATTAAACGTGGATCGATTTAAAGTAAATTTGAGTTCTCTCATAGTCGAAAGTACTTTGGAAGATTTTTTAAATATAGAATCAATATGACATTTCCGGCTAAGGTTCTGGGATAGGGTGACCCGTAGATGCTTGTGAGTCTCTGAATATTCAAGATTCTTATTGCCAAATACGCGAGTAGGGGTGTCATTATCATTATTTGCACAACCACTAAATAACACACATACAGTCTTTTCTCGGTTAAATTTAACAAGCCGGACATCTGCACACTCAGCAACTTTGATTAGATCACGAGTTAAGGACCCCTCCATAATATTAATACTTTTTTAAGAGCAGCATAACGTTGTGTCATCTGCAAAGACGCGCGCTAAATTCTCCATGTTGTCGGCTATGTCATTTATACATATAGAAAATAAAAGTGGCCCTAAGACCGAACCTTGAGGCACGCCTGCTTGAATGTCAGCCAAATCTGATATAGTTTGATTTACTGATACACATTGATTTCTTTTATGAAGGTAGTTTTCTAGACATAGTAAAAGACTGCCATAAATCCCGTATTGATTTAATTTAAGCAAAAGGCCTTTGTGCCATAGTCTGTCAAATGCCTTGAGACATCACAGAATACTAAGCATGTTTGGTTGACGCTCATTGGGACCCTTAGCAATTTGATTGTATATGTCTATTAGTTGATACATAGTCGAGCATCCAGGATGAAATCCGGCTTGATATTTATAAAGCAAATCATATAGATTCATGTGATTATATAACCTTTTAAATACCAGACGATCCATTAATTTACCAAAACAACTTAGTAATGACACAGGTCTATAATTAGCTGGATCACTCTCAGAACCCTTCTTGAATAATGGCATTACATGAGCAGTTTTCCATTGTGATGGGAAACGACAGTCAGTTAGCGATTTATTAAAAAGAATTCTGAGAGGAATGGAGATTTCTTTTGATACACATCTTGAGCAGTTTATGGCTGATTTTGTCTGGACCCGATGCCTTGTTTGCTGCTAGTAATGAAATTGCCTCTTCGATTTCCTGCGCAGAAAGCGAAATATTTTTAATCGGCCGTCGCATTTAAATCTAAATTTGGAAGAACAACATTACTATCATCTAATTTGGCAATATTTACAAAATATGAATTCAGCAGATCTGCTTGTTCTTGATCCGAGAAGGCGATATCCTCCACGTCTCCTTGCGCGTTTTTGTACACAAGGGGTGGAATTTTACTGCGGTTGCTCTTTCCAGTAACTAATGAACGGACGAGTTTCCAATATTTCTTACAGTTTCGCACAGAAAGGTCGCTTAATTCCTCGTCCAAGTTATTAATATATTTTTGCCTTCGCGTAAGTTTTCATGTTGTCGACCGGGTTTCTATGTTTTCTATAATTATCCCAATCTAGCTGCCTTGCGCAACCTGTCACGCTTTCTTACTTTCACTTCTAATCACGTTGTCGTACCACGGTTTATCATTATCTCGTATTCTTGCATTGCTACTGGAATACATGATTTTGCAATAGCCATACTATTTTCGTGAAATTCCTCACAAGCCTCGTCAATGCTATTGGACCGATTTAGTATGGTGTTCCAATTTGTTTCGACTAATTCCGTCTTTAATTTGCCAATATTCTCTTTGTGATAGATCCATACCTCACAGGTATATGTCGGTTGTAAATAATCTTCACATTCTACTGTGATATATGTTGCTATATGGTCTGAGACGGATGCTAATATCGGGATGATGCCAACATCTATTGGTTCCACTAAGTCATTGATTATTATGGGGGCTAAAAGTTTTTGAGTTGGATCTGTAATTCTGGGGATTTACTTTAGTTTTCTAGATTATATATCACCATTATATCAATTGTGTGGTGAATGATCTAAGAGGTCTTCATTCAAATCACCTACTATAATTAATGGTAAGCACGTGTCCGTGGCCATATCAATAGAATCTGTAAAATCATCCCATGTTGAGACGTATGACATCGGTGGTCTATAAAATACACATAAAAGGAATTTTTGTAATTTAAATCTAATGTGCAGCCATATAAGCTCGCATCTACCATGCTCTAGCTCAAATCTTCTTTTATTATTAAGCCGCTTTCAGACGTAAATTGCAACTCCGCCCCCGTCAGAATCCCTGTCTCTGCGTATTGGAGGATAAAAGTGTTGTTTAACAGTAGGTTGTCATTGTCGCACGAGTCATCAAGTTTTGGTTCCGTAAAGCACACGACATCAAAGTCCTCTATTAAATCTACAGTACTGCTATTAAGTTTATTTCTAAGACTACGTATGTTCAAGTGAAAGATAGACAACTGACCACCCTCCATACCAGAACTGGTGACTGAAGTGTAGGGACCAGGGTTTAAATGAATATCGTTACATTGGATCAGAGAATTTTTATTTGCGAGATTATTGTTATTGATATTGCATAAATTGCAAAAATGCCAGCGTTCCTAAAATCGAGGTTTCTTGATTGATCCTGAGATTGTGCTTTTGCTATATGTTCAACACAATGAGTTTTAAGGCATTATATGCACGTTCCCCGGATGTAGCGTCATAGCATACATAGGTAATATTAGTTAAAGCCGCCATCAGCGCCATTATTAATACACAAACACATATATACTTAAATGAACTGGCACATTTAAACATTTTGATGTGCACATAGTTCTGGTATTGTTGAATGTGTATCTGATCGTATTTGGTCGCCATAGTCTTATCACTATTGATGAACCATGAATTCATCTTGTGTACCATGTGCGCCATCGTTTCAAGTAGATAGGATGTAGTGAGGTGAGCTTTAGAGAAGCAATTGGAGAGTAGTAGATAGTGCGCAATGGTGAGAACTGTACAAAGTAAAGAATGTGCAAGAAAAAAATTAAAATTTATAACGTATCTACACAGTTGTTTGCACCATAAACATTTAACCATGACAAAAACTCACCGACAATTCCTATATTAAATTAATATACACCTGTGCAAAAGTTAAGCACCAGCAAAAACAATAGAACGTAGAAACATGATGGTACAACTAGGCTGCCATACTTTTTGTCCCCGCGTTAGCTGACATAATTCCAAGTACGAAATGCACATGCATGCATGACTTCACGCCGCTTGATGTCCGTGCGTGGCGGGAAACAGCACACGTGTTCAGTTATGTAAAAGTCCAGTTTGAGGTGTAGAACATTACATACAGATTTAGGCGACAAGATTAGGAATTTTGTGTTCATGACCGTGGTTTATTTGTACAGAGAGAATTAGCTCTTGATTGTGAACCGCTATGGCAAGACGAAGGTTAAGTGATCGTGTGAAATGGCAAATCATAGGCATGCATACCACTGGTATGTCATGCAAAGAGATTGGCAGACAGCTGAACATTAACCATACTGTAATCAGTTGTTTGATTGCAAAACATGGGCAAACTAACGAGGTGAAGGACAGGCCTAGATCTGGAAGACCGAAGAAGACTACTGCCCGTGATGATCGAGCCCTAGAACGCCTTGTTAGGAGATCTCCATTCACCAACAGCAGAGTGCTCAGCCAGCAATGGGAAACGCGCAATAGAGTGTCAATGTCTACCGTCAAAAGGAGACTGTATGCTGCTGGCATGAAAGCTAGGAGACCTGTCAGACGTCCTCTCCTCACTGCACACCACAAAGAGGAGCGTCTGAGGTGGTGCAACGAAAGAAGACACTGGAACATGAGATCCTGGAGACGGGTACACTGGTCCGATGAAAGTCGGTTCCTGCTTCATGCCACAGATGGTCGAACTCGTGTATGGAGGTCCAGACGCACGGCGTACGACCAACGTAACATCATGGAAGAAGTTCCATTTGGTGGAGGTTCCGTTATGATATGGGGGTGCATCTCATTTGAATGTAAGCTGGATCTGTTGACTGTACCTAGAACACTAAATGGACAAAGATATCAAGATTCCATACTGGATAGAGTTGTGGTCCCTCATTTTGTAAATCATGCACCTGGAACCAACCCTATATTCATGGATGACAACGCCCGACCACATCGTGCTAGAGCTGTGCATGAATACCTCCGCCAGAATGCCATCGAAACCCTACCATGGCCAGCAAGGAGCCCTGACATGAACCCTATTGAGCATATCTGGGACATTCTGGGAAACATGGTGAGAAGGAGGGATCCTCCTGTGCAGAACCTACAGGAATTAACAGACGCACTCCATCTTGAATGGCAACGAATACCACAATGGCGTATCAGTCGGTTGGTGACCAGCATGAGACGTCGTGTCCAAGCCGTCATCCAGGCACAAGGTGGATATACCCGGTATTAATAATGACAGTCTCAAACTCGTGCACAGATGTTAAACTTCGTTTTCAGACACCATTAATGACAATCTAGCCACGTGTGTCAACTGTAGGGCAATAGTTGTCAGTTGTGTCAACGTAACCATATTCAGGCCTCGTTTTCAAGTTCAAACAAAAACATACAGTGTTTCCCCACCATCATAATCAGCATTCCTCTAGTTGCATTATTACCTCTTGCACTAAGATGGATGGGTACATAAATGTTTATGCTATTGCTTTCTTCATAGCACATGAATATACCCTCGCATGTGCGTAAAAATAGGGTGGTGCTTAACTTTTGCACAGGTGTATATTATACATACGGAAGAAGAGTGACCGGTGTATTAATACCGCATTAATGAATAATACACAGATGCACGCACGCACGCAAGCACGGACACGCGCACGCGCACACGGATTCACACACACGCACGCAGGCAAACACTTACACATGCACACTCCACCCACGCACATGTGTTTGGGAAGATATTTCAACCCTTTGCTGGCTAAATTTGGTCAAGAAAATCAAATCACCTGCCTATTGAATATCCTTTTGCAGTCCAAGATGGGGCTGTTTCCGAAAACCCACCACCGGAATGATTGGGCAGATTATCGCGCCAGTAATTTCAGTGGTGAGTTCTAAAAATCCCTCCTCTCCCGGCTGTCAGTCTGTCCATCTGTCCGTCTGTCTGTCTGTTTCAGTTGCAATGGTAGTTTCTATTCTTTTTATTGAACCCATTCTCACTATGTTCCAAGAAATATGAAACAATAACACCCGTTTATCAGACCTAGCTGCTTGCCGCAGTGACACACCTAATCAAATATGTTTGGTGTTAGTTTTCTATACCATGTGATGCTGCAAACATTGAAGAAATATCTGTATATTATTCGGGCTAGTATTACTGCTTCGGCATTGTCTTGTCTAAGACATCTTTATGCAAATGTACAGTGCAGCTCAGACATAACTTAATATATTATGATTCCGAAACACAATAGAACGTACTGGTGAATATCTTCACCCTCATTGGACTGGAAAACATTGCTGGCCAAGTCAACAAAGCATGCTACGTTGGTCCAACGTTGAGGCAACATTATTATTATTATTATTATTATTATTATTATTATTATTATTATTATTATTATTATTATTACTACTATTATGACATTTCAGTCATAATGCGATTTTGGCGGTATTCGTGCAGTATCTTGTTGCTTATGTTAATGACATTTGTCATTTTGATAAAAAGAGTAAAAGATTGGATATTTTCGTAGTTGTAGTATTTGAAGTTGTTGTAGCAACATTAATAGTAGCAGCAGTTGTTGAGGTTGTAGCTGTAGCAGCAACATTAGTGGTAGTAGCAGTAAGACCAGTGGCAGCAGCAGCAGCAGCAGTTGTTGAGGTTGTAGCTGTAGCAGCAATATTAGTGGTAGTAGCAGTAAGACCAGTGGCAGCAGCAGCAGCAGCAGTTGTTGAGGTTGTAGCTGTAGCAGCAATATTAGTGGTAGTAGCAGTAAGACCAGTGGCAGCAGCAGCAGCAGCAGTTTTTGAGGTTGTAGCTGTAGCAGCAATATTAGTAGTAGTAGCAGTAAGACCAGTGGCAGCAGCAGCAGTAGTATTGGTAGCGCGGGTGATAATAGTCTTGACAGCGGCCACTACGAAGTGCCAACGAATAAAACTTATGTAGGGCCAAAGAAACAATGTTTGCCGGGTCAATGCAATGCAGAGAATCGTTTCTGAAAAGTTCCTTGTTAGGGTGATATAAGATGAGCATGTAGGCCTAGTAAAATCTAGGAAAAGTACAATCTTGGGCTCACTGCTTTGCAGTACTGCTGACATTGCTGCACGCTGCGCCATGGGGAACATAGCTTTCCAGTCCTTCTGGAAGCTATGGATTCGTGGATCAAAGATGCCCTTGGTAAAAAGACTACGTTTATACAATGCAACCTGCGTATCCTTGATGATGTATAACTGTAACAGCTGGGCAGCTCCAAAGGCAGCTCTAGGCAAACTTGACGCCTGTCACCGCAAACACTTACGCACCATCATTGGACACCGATGGCCAGAGAGCATAATTTCCAACGATGCACTATACAAGATGTGTAATACGCCGCCGCTGTCTGTAAAAGTCGCCCAGCAAAGATGGTCTATGTTTGGCCATGTGCTAAGGATGCCAGAAGACACACCAGCACAGAGAGCCTTGGAATTCGCCCTACTCGGAGCCAGCAAATACAGAGCCAGGAGAGGACGTCATTGCATAAATCTGCTAAGCGTGCTACGAGGTGACCTCAAGAAAGCAGGATTAGGTACAATCAAGTCAAGAATGGACCTGAGGAAGCTAAGGAATTTGGCTGAGGACAAGACACAGTGGGCAAAAGCGAAGAAGGACTGATTGCAGCTGTATGATGTTTCTACTACTACAGCCGCAGAATACAGTAATCATACATACATGTAGGCATACTCAAATTAAAAGACACCTTTCAGTAAAATAGGTTGTTTATATCAAATATGGTTTCTTCTATGACAACTGAGGGATCTGATCTGTCACTGAAATATGGCCTATCCGATGTCATAATTTGTTAACTGACGTTACAATCAAAATGACGTAGCTTTGTTGCGAAAGTCGAAAATTATTTCACGAAAGTGAATGAATTCGATCTACCCCTTTGGTAAACTTACAACTTAATAAACATTCTATTGAATATTTTGAGACTATTTTATCTCAGAGCGGTTGCTGCAACAGCTCCTAATGAAATTAGTTTCAAAATATTCAACAGCTTAAGTTAGGCCTACCTGTAAAATTATATTGAAATTTGGATGCTAGGAATTCATGGTTCAAAGTGTATCATAGATCGATTCAAATACGCATACACAGTGGGCGGAGCTTAACTAGAAAGAGGCGGGGCATAGCTAGAAATGGATCCCTCTAGCGGGAAATAGAGCTATTCCCCGCCCATTTGCCAGCACAGCTCCACACACACGTTGCGCAAAAACAGAATCTCAAATTCAAGGTAACTATACAGGTAAGCTGTTGAATATTTTGAAACTTAATTTGACAGTCAAATTGGTTTAAAAGACTTCAATGTTTGTTTAATAGTAAATACATCAAAGGTACACAATTCAGTCGTACACTTGCCATACTATTCCAGCTCCATGACGGAGTAGGCCTATTTCTATAAATTATGGTTGTGACGTCAGCCTACATGTGACTTAATTGATTATGACGTCATATACTTGATTGCCAAATTGGATTCATCCATTATACACGACATAGTTTCTCTTTAAATCTTTGAAACCGAAAAACCGAATTTGAAAACGCATTTACGATTACATAACTATTCCGTTGAATATGTTAAAACTAATTAATTTGACAGGGAGCTGTTGCTCCTTATGGTAGTGAAAATTTCTTGTGAAATTAGTTTTCAAATATTCAAAAGCGTTTCTGCATAGTTACATTGAAATAGATGACTCCACATTTAGCTATGTCCCGCCCATCTCTAGCTACGCTCTGCCCACGCTTTTCCCTTGTTATGATCGATCGAACCCTGTCTTGCGTTCAATAAGGAAAATATTTTTTGCTAAATATGCAAACTATTGACAATCTGCTGTTCTCAGACTAATTACGCCATGTAATATACAAATCGAAAACCCCTGATCTTTCACGTGCATACCGCCCAGTAGAGGAGGGGCGAGCTGGGATCCGATTTTCACACCTTTTAAGTAGTTGCTGTTTCAGAGCAACCGAATTTTATTTGCATCATTATCACTTTTTTTCCTTTTATCTCACTGCCTTTTGAAAAGGTGTTAAAATCCGACCATAGCCCTCCGCCATTCTGATTTGATGTTAGATGTAGAGGGTGACCATAAGCCCCTCCCCCTCATTAAATCATGTGCCTCCTGTCATCCAATGAGCTGAGCTTAAGAGTAATTAGCGTAATGATTGACAAGGGTTAATGAGGGAAATTAAGGATGATTGACAGGCTACATGTCTGGACTCGTCTTTTCCTGACTCTGCAAACTCGTTCAAGCACAAAGCTCTGTCCCCTCATTAAGTTACATGCCTCCTGGCATCCGACGAGTCAAGCTTAAGGGTAATTAGCATAATGACACGTGATAAGGGTTAATGACAGGGTAATTAAGGATGATTGATGGGCCTCATGTCTGGACTCATCTTTTCCTGACTCTGGGAACTCGTTCAAGCATGAAGCCCCAGCCCTTAGTTAAATCATGAGCATCTTGGCAAGCTTAAGGGTAATTAGTGTATTGACTAGCATGGCGAGCATTAATCGATAAGCGCTATAGTATAAAAGCTGCGTTTTAAAATCTGATCTGTTACGCCTTAACGTTTTGATTTTTGTTTAAACGGTTTGTTCAGTGTTTATTATAATTATGAATATAGGATATTATATGGGTTGTGACGAGCCCGTCACACTCGGTAACAATGTACACATGCATGTCATGAAATGTAATGACGAATTTGTAGTAGACATACGTGAGTTTAGTGTTGGTAGTGTTTACCCAACCAAGCGAGGCGTGTTTATGTATGGTAATGCATTTCCAAAGTTCGCTGCTCTGATTCCTGCATTCATAGAAACTGTGCGTAGGGCTAGGTGTTCCGATGGAGTAGAGCAGATTAATTAAATATACGAATTAGAACCTCGATTAAATGTCACTATCAGCACTAAATACCCGTACGTCAAGCTAACTTGGTACTTCACTTCGCTGGGTCAAACCAACATGAAACCATCAGTCAGGAGTGTAACATTCCATAGCGACTCGTGGAGAATTCTGAAGGAGAACTTGCACAACATTCTCAGAGCTATAACGAACTCTATGATTGTGTAAGCATTTTATACCCAAAAAAACAAACAAAGATTTCTATTACATTTTAATGTGACCTGGTCTGGCCACGCAATATTGATAAAGAATCTACAGTCAATCATCAATATCTAGATAAAAACTCGCGAAGGTTGAAATGGCGCTCTCCAAAGATTCCAGAGATCAGTTATTAGGCATTAGATTAATGGCTGATTCGTGTTGCTCTGATAATGGGCAGAGACAAATCGGACTATGCAGTAACGTGCTTTTCCTCTCCGGCTCTAGAGTCAGCTTAAAGTTAATGGTTGACGAAGACATTTGGTTTGAAATAGTCAGAACCCTACACAGTCGTGTAAATGTTAACTCAAAGTTAATATTGGACAGATTATACATTACTGCTATGGTTGAATAACTTAAGCTAACTACAGTTTTAAATGGTGACACCGTGAAGACTAAGGATTACATATTCTCGAGAGCCTGCATGACTCAATTACTGGGATTAACATCTAAGCAACAGGGCAATGTTGTCGATGTAACGAATTCTGATTCTGAAATGAACCAGGCCATTCAGAACCTTATCAATTACATATCTCCAGAGGATCTCGGAGAGTTAGATTAAGCTATTCAACATGTGTCTACGGATGTAGAAGATGAAATGCCACCGGGATTCGAACCCTTACTGGATAGATTGAGTTCTAATGATTTACAGGATTACGAAGAAGATGAGTGTTTTACATCGCCAGATTTGCCCAGCACTGTTGAAACTTACACTCAACCCATAGCTATGCTTGACACCCCCGATTCGTTCCATCGAGATATAAATGAATGTGAATATCTGAGTTTTGACAGCAAAAACGTTCCACAATCTACCTGAGCCAATGCTATGGATATTTTCACAAATTTGTTGTATTTAGCAATCCATAGACTAGCGATTTAGGATTGTTATGGTTGCGAAGACAGTAGGCCATCTCAACGCGAACACCAGTGTATGGGTATCGATTATTTCTTAAGCCCTATTGACAATGTAGAATTACATTACTTAAACACATTAGAATGTTTACCTAAAGTTGATTTCTTTTGGGAATTGTCTACAGATCTGGATTTATATTGGAATGTATACGAGCTATACAAAGCCTGTAAGACTGAATGGCTGAATGATGTATATGGGCTCGTTATAAGCTGCACAAATAATATATGTATAATTATAACCTACTACTACTACTACTACTACTACTACTACTACTACTACTACTACTACTACTACTACTACTACTACTACTACTACTACTACTACCACTACTCCTACTACTACTACTACTACTACTACTACTACTACTACTACTATTACTACTACTACTACTACTACTACTACTACTACTACTACTACTACTACTACTACTACTACTACTACTACTACTAACATAGTTATAGTCTATAATTATCGAATTCGTTTGCGTTTCTCAATCAAATCTCACACATATTACAGCTATTACCAATGTTTCTCTATTCCCTCATGGTCCAACTCAACCCACACCGCCCCATGCAGGGCCCCGTGGCGGTGTATTCCATGCGCCCCTCACATACATCCACAAGCCTCACCCTCTCTGAATTATAATTTTAACCTAGGTCACCTAGGGTTACACAGATGTCTGATGTAGTAGTAGTAGTAGTAGTAGTAGTAGTAGTAGTAGTAGTAGTAGTAGTGGTAGTAGCCCAATGACGTACAACCGATTAAAAAACCTCGCTGCCTCTCACCTCACCCCACTCCATCAGACCAGACTTATGAATAGCTATCGGCAAATATCTCTGATGAGGCATTCATTCAGACCTTTAATCCGGTATGTGTCATTAGCCTGCTGCATCAGACATTTGTGTAACTCTAGGAGAACTACGTCAAAATTATAATTCTGGAAAAGAAAAAAGAATATGAAAACAGACAGAAATGTATTTTAACACGAATATGGTAAAAGCAAGCTTAAACCATATCATTGAAAAACATCTGCCGACACCTAACGGGTGAAAACCCCCAGACAAAGCAAGAATTTAGGTGAACAGCATTTTTATTGATATGTTCCTCATTGAAATGCTATAAGCTTATAATCTAATAAATTATGGCCTAAGCTTTTGAAGATTCGATCATTTTTTTGGTTAAATCTAGTAATGACTCTATAATTGGAGTCATTGGCAGTGCATGAATCCTATGATACAGAAAATATATGCAGAACTCTCCATAATGAGTCAATGATAGCGGCTACACAGTGACAACATTATATATATATATATATATATATATATATATATATATATATATATATATATATATATATACTGGTTACATAATGGCCCCATTTTGACAGATAGTTCAGGCCATGGGGCATGCCTGAACGAGTCAAAATATTCACATTTCCGTGTTTTGGGAAATATAAGGCATACCTATTAACGATGAGACATGAGGGTCGGCTGATATGCATAGGTATACAGTCTTTAGCAAAACACCTAGGAGCATTTGTTCTAATCTCCAGTCTCCCAAGCAAATATATTTGAGATCTCTAGTAGTCAACATAATACTAAAAATAATAATAATAATAATAATAATAATAATAATAATGAAATGCTCAAAATCCTGAAAAAAATTTGATATCTTTTGTTAGTAAAGTTTCTTTCCAAATAACTATACAGATGTATAAGGTTGGTATACGTTTGATGAGTGCATCCATGCATACGTACATGTGCTCGGGGTGGGGATGTGTGTGTGTGTGTGTGTGTGTGTGTGTGTGTGTGTGTGTGTGTGCATGCATGCATGCGTGCATGCGTGCCTGCATGCATGTGTGCGTGCACACGTGTGTGTATGCATGGGTGTGTGTGCAGAGGTGTGTCGAGGGCGCTAGTAGTCCATGGTAACATTATGATCACTGTGAAAACTTATTATGTTATTAATTTCTGCATAGCATATTACGTTTAAACGTAGTTTGCAAGTGTGTGCATCGACATGGATTAGGTTAAAATCAGGTTTACTTGGCGTAAAACGTAGCTTTAAGGAAACTCTGTTGATTAAATATTTTTCCTGAAGAAAGATGTCGGAATGAATTCTCCCGATCATTTCAACGGGGTTACTCAGGGCAACGTTAATCTTTCAATGTGTATAGCCTACACTATTAATAGTCTTATTATCCATATGTCCTGCCATATCCTTAAACCATAATGCAGCCGTTAATTGACTCGATCTATGCTCTGTCCAATAATTAAATAAGCTTTCAAAATAACTGTGAAAAGTGTATGTGTCGCTAGGGCCAGAGACACGTTTTCCATTTAAAAATACATCTACTTGAGAAAACATAGAGCCAATCCATAGGTTAATTGGGCGCAACATCGATGTTCGCTGTTAAAGGACTTCCCCCGGAGTTAGAAAGCTCATAATGGGTTGATAGCTTTGCCAGCGAACTTGATCCATCGTAGTCATTACAGGCTTCACAGTAAACAAATCTAATTCACTTTTAGTGCAGTGACAAGCCACCATCTTATTAGTCAACTAAATATATCAACTTGTTTAGAGTTTCTGATGCTTCTCCCTCTATGGTTATGCTTCAAATGATATCTGCGCTGGTTAGCATGTCATTGACCCCTCTTAGTATTTGTGCATCTAGGTTGTGAATTAGCTCCTAAGATATTGTTACGTGCTAACGCTATGGCTTTTGGTACGATCACTCTACCGACATTCAAAGCCCTATTTTTCATGGATGTTTTCAATTTCTTACTCGCTAAAATATCTTCAGCCACACCTAAACCTGCTGACAGGCACACTTATCCAAACATTTTCCTATGCTTTTAGCTAATGGCATGGCTGCTCTAAACAGCGAACCTATACTATTTCCTAACCTGTCACCCTTTTGACGCCTAGCACTTACGAATACTGGTAAACGTCCACCAGCTTGATTAGCGTATTAAGCTCTCAACATGGCTGAATCCGGTTTACCCATATACATCATTTTTTATTTTGTTTTACAGTCAACATGTTTAGAAACAGCTAGCGATTATGCCTCAATTCTTAAACCTTAGGTCTAAAATGTAAACAAAGTACCCTCGGTGATGCGCCATCTTCAAATGTTATGTTAACTCCAAGTCCTATCACTTATAACTACGCCTAACATGTCGATTTAATTCTTAGATACGGTTCTATATTGAATGTCAGGAAATGGCCAATGACAAATATCTTCACTGCCATGGCTGCTTGATAATGGCATAACTCTTAACAGCGGTGCTGTAGCATCTCAGAATACATTATGGCTTATGATATCACAATATACATGAACCGTTGTTAATGTAATCTTATTACTTTTATGCATTGATAGAACTCTGCCCATGGGGGTCAGGCCGCTAATGATATGATCACTATAGCCTAAGAATTTACCCATGTCATCATCAAATTCAATTGCGAACATTTGCTTAAGGGTTAATGTTATGAGGTTGATTTGATCCATGAAATAGTTGAATTTAATGGCATTTTTATAATGCTTATGGATATTAATCTGCTTATTTATAAACTCTATTGGAATCTTAATGGTATAGAAGCCTTTGGGTGTATCTGCGCATTGGATGTAGAGTGGTATTTCTAGATTTTTACGTCAAGGCGGTGAGTTTATATCTGGCTTTTAAAAAGTATTAAGCTTCTAAAATTTATCAAAAATCTCATTGGCTACGTTTAGAGTGCCTTTTTCTTCTGCTCCTGCTTAGGTTGAACTTTAGGCGACAATGCTTCATAAGAATGTAGCAGGATCGTCAAAGGCTTCGCTAATGTTAATGAACATCTCAGATACAATACGGATAACAAACCGACTTCCCATTCCCCAGAGAGTCTTAAAGGCATTTGAAGATGCGTTTTCATTTCTGAAATCTTATTATCCGGATAAAAATCCATGATACTGTTACTCTGTAGCATAATATAAATCTGCTCCATGTTTCTAGATATTCTTTCTATACTGGTGACAGTGCCCCCCTCTCTCAACTTTGGGTGTTTTTAATACTCAGTGCAGGTAATATATAGCCCAAACTCCCAGATGCTAACGCTATCCAAACCCCTTATTCACCATTTTGAATGTTCAGAATCCACAAATTAAACAATCTCTCTACATGTATAACCTACACTATTAACGGTCTTATTATCCATATGTGCCACCATATCCTTAAACCATAATGCAGCCATGAATTGACTCAATCTGTGCTCTGTCAAATAATTAAATAAGCTTTCAAAATAACTGCGGAAAGCGTATGTGTTGTTGGGGTCAGAGATACGTTTTCCATTAAAAAGTATATCTACTTGAGAAACATAGAGCCAATCCATATGTTAACTGGTGCAACATCACTGTTTGCTGTTAAAGGAGTTTCCGCACCAGCAACAACCTGTACAACGCTAGCCTTAACGTAAATGTAACTTTGAGCTAAATCTATGTATTCGTCACCGCTTCCAGAGACGAAAAACTACAGACTTCCCCCAGAGTTAGACTAGCTCATAACAGTTTGATAGCTTTGCCAGCGAGCTTGATCCATCATAGTCATTACAGGTTTCACAGTAAACAAATCTAATTCACTTTTAGTGCAGTGACAAGCCACCATCTTATTAGTTAACTAAATAAATCAACTTGTTTAGAGTTTCTGATGCTTCTCCCTCTCCTGTTATGCTTCGAATCATTTCTGCGCTGGTTAGCGGATCGTTTACCCCTCTTAGTATGTTTGCGTCTAGGTTGTAATTAGCTCCTAAGACATTGTTATGCGCTAACGCTATGTATTTTGGTACGATTGCTCTAGCGACATTCAAAGCCCTATTTCTTTATGAATGTTTTCAATTTTTTACTCGCTAAAACATCTTCAGCTACACCTAAACCAGCTGATAGGGCACGTTTACCCAAACATTTTCCTATGCTTTTAGCTAAAGACATGGCTGCTGTAAACAGTGACCCTATACAATTTCCTAACCCGTGACCCTTTTGACTCCTAGCGCCTACGAATACTGGTTAAGGTCTACTGGCTTGATTAGCGTAATAAGCTCTCAACATGGCTGAATCTGGTTTACCCATATACATCATTTTTTACTTTATTTTTACAGTCAAAATGTTTAGATACAGCTAGCAATTATGGCTCTTCACTCTTAAGTCTAAAATGTAAATGAAGTACGCTCGGTGATGCACCATCTTCAAATGGTAGGTTCTCCCCAGTCCTATCGCTTATAACCACGCCTATCATGTCAATGTAATTCTTAGATACAGTTCTACATTGAATGCCAGGAAATGTCCATTGATAAATATCTTCAGTGCCATGTCTGGTAGATAATGGCATAACTCTTAACAGCGGTGCTGTAGCATCGCCGGCTAAATTATGGCTTACGATATCGCAATATACATAAGCCGTTGTTAATGTAATCTTATTACTTTTATGCATTGATAGAACTCCACCCATTTTGGGGTTGGGCCACTAATAATATGTTCAGTATAGCCTAAGCATTTACCTATGTAGTCATCAAATTCAATCGCGAACATTCGCTTAACTGTTAATGTAATGAGGTTGATTCGATCCATGAAATAGTTGAATCTAATGACATTTTTATAATGCTTGTGGCTATTTATCTCCTTATTTATAAACCCTATCAGAATTTTAATGGTATAGAAGCCTTTGGGTATATCTACGCATTCGACATAGAGAAGTATTTCTAGATTTTTACGCCAAAGTGGTGAATATGATTCTGATATTTTAAAAGTATTATGCTGCTTAAATTTATCAAAAATCTCCTTGTCTACGTTTAGAGTGCTTTTTTCTACTGCTTCTGCTTAGGTTGAACTTTAGGCAACAAGAGTTCATAAGAATGTAGAAGGATCGTAATAATGTTAACCAACATCTCGGATACAATATGGATGACAAACTGGATTGGGGTGGGTGGGTGGGTTGGGGTGGCAGGGGTTGGGGTGAGGTACACCTGTAGCTCGGTAATGATTCTAAATACGTTTAAGCTCTGAATAACTTATCCATGAATTAAATGAATTAGGATGACCCCACCATTTGACATAGGCATCTCGCTTATTATCTTTCGTGCGTCTTTTAATAATTTTTTCTACTCGATGCAGTTGTCTGTTAGCTTCATTTAAATGAATTTTCTCCAACTCTTCGGAATAAAATGTACCGATTATTGGATTTTGATTATAAACGTTTAGCTTATATAGACCTGATCTGTGAGTTAGTTTCGAGCTCATTTTGAATATCTCCTCTAGCGGCTTGGAGTGGAATAGTAATCTTGCCAAATATATATCTCAATGTGTTGGAGTTCTAAGCCATGTTGAAAAAAAGTTGTATCGCTGTAAGGAATCTAGATAATATGTGTATGGCCCAATGTATAGCAATCAGGCAATGTTCATCATCATCAATGGCCGGGCATACACAGATTAGAAATCACCCTAAAACTCTAGCTAGTGGTGCCTTAGGTGATAATTGGCATCAATGGATGAAAGCTCAAGAACTGCATGCTCAGGCTGGTGTGTCTACTGACGTAGCTTGTGGGTCCGATGCTTGGAATGCATTCCAAGACATTTTGACACCACTCGGCATCGCTCTAAGAGTGTACAGCAAGGCCGAGAATAAACGATGAACATACAGGGGTGTGGATATTGCATTCAAATTCTGCCCCTATATCTGTATAATGAACATTATGCTTATGTAACCAGCGTTAAGGCCTTGAAAGGTGAACCGCGATCAACACTCTTGCGTAAAACTCTGTCATTTATGTTAAGTGACTCCACCCTGCAAGTAGATCGCTAATCGCTATTGCAAAGCTTGTAGCAGATGGTTTAAGAATGAGGGTTGTTACAACAATCACGTCAACTCTAGAATGTGTGCCATGCATAAGTCTTGTGGGAACTGTGGCAAACTTCTAGACATTGCTTCTCACTCTAAACATCATTGAGGGCAGGGGAAATGTCCTAGTTGCAAGACTGATGGTGATTTGCGGGATATGGTATATGCAGAGTTATAATGAAGAACATATGAGCTTAGCAATGAAGCATAAGGCACATGACCCTAAAACATAGATAAGGACATCCATCCCTCAACGTTTCATCTTTTATGATTTTGAAATGAATCAAGTGACAAAGCGTCATGATGTTATTTATGCCATAGCTCAGATAGCTTGCTCCATATGCATTAGCAAACCTCATGACGAGTATTGTGTTGAATACAATGAACGTCGAAGAGAGGTTATTTTTTAAGGAGCTAATGTTCTAACCTCTTTCATGCAATGGTTATTGGCTACGAAATCTGAGCATGAGGTTAAGCAAAAGGCTAATGTTCTACGTTTTCATGACTACATCGCTATAGTGCATAACAGTCCTGGTTTTGACTTGCATCTAGTGATGGAGTGGCTCTTTAGAAACACAGAGATTAAACCAGCCAACGTAATAACGAATGGAAATAAAGTGGTGTATTTGAATGGTAGCAACATTCATTTTAAGGACAGGCTAGCGTTTTTTCTGTTTCAATTTTGTCAACTACCCGCAGTAGTCAATCTACCTGATGAGAAAGGATTCTTTCCATATCTCCTAGACAGTAATGTATACTTTGATTATGTAGGAGTATATCTCTCAACTGATGCTTATGGAGCTCACAGTATGTCGGTGTCAGTGTGTAAAGAATTTGGCTCATGGTATGATGCAGTTAAAGACGGTGTTTTCATTTTACAAATGCCATGAAATTTTACTGTAAGTCTGACCTAGATATTCTATGTATGGCTTGCGGTAAGTTTCGTGAGATGTTCATCCATGAAACTTGGATACCACCTTTCATGTCATCTATGACATTAGCGTCATTATGTAATAAGGTGTTTAGGGCTAACTACTTAAATGATCATAAGTTAGTAGCCCTGCCTGTTACGGGGTACGTTAACCTATGTAACAAGAAACGTTACTCTGTAGAAGCGTGTAAGTGGCTAGATTACCTGGCTTATTCTAAGAATGCATTCATTGAACATGCTCTAACTGGCAGCGAACCTGAAGTGTTTAACTGATCGCTGGATGGTTACTGCCCCAATACGGATGAGTACTTTGACTACTATGTCTGTTAAATACACGCATGTCCGAAATGTCTGCCTAGTAAGCGTATTACTACCAAGTCATTTTTAGCCTGATTTAACTTTAGAAGAAGTGTATCAGAAGACACATTCTAAATCTACAAGCTTAGGCATATAGGTTTGAAGGTAGTCGAAATGTGGGGTTGTGATTTTAAGGCCCAGATGCCTGAGCGCTAGAACGTATCATAAGCAGCTTATTGCATGAGATGCCCTGTACGGTGCCCATACCAATGGCATACATTTGCATCACCAGACCATGGCAGATGAGTATATAGTGTACCTGACTATCACTTCGCTATATCCTTACATTTGTAAGACTGGCGAGTACACTCTAGGCAAACCAGAAGTAATCATTGGAGATTCTAAACCAGTGGAGGAGTCTTACTTTGGCCTGATAAAGTGTATCTGTTTGCCTCCTAAAGATTTATTTTTTCCTGTCCTCCCATACAGATGTAATGAATGTTTGTTCTTTACATTGTGTGGTAAATGCGCTCACGATTTGCAGAGTACTGAATGTGCTCATAGCGATAGCGAGTGCACTATACATGGTGTATGGACATCCATGGAGTTGATGGAGGCAGTTCGTAGCGGGTACCATATCTTCGAATTTATTGAGATATGGCACTACAAAGAGCATACTGATATGCCTTTCAAGGGATACATTGATAACCCTTTAAAAAATTAAAAGAAGCATCATGATATCCCGAGAATGCGGTCACAGATGTGCAGAAAGCCATGTATTTTCTGGAATATTTTGAATGTGAAGGGATTAAATTAGATAAATCTTTGATCACGCAAAATAAGGGCCTTAGAACCCTGGCAAAACAGGTGCTGAATTCTTTGTGGGGTTATTTCACCTTCAACCCCTGCCCTAAGCACGAATATGTCAATTCGTATAGCGCCATGTTGACGTTGTTGACGGATAGAATGATTTCTGTCAAAGATACCCATGTATGTAATGGCAGCACTCTGTTAATGCGCTATCGTATGTTGAACCGATTCATGCTGGTGGATGATCATACCAATGTGGTGATCACTGCATTTGTCACAAGTCATGCCAGAGTTCATTTGTTACAAAGTCTAGTAGCTGTAGGCCTGAGTTGCATTTATCATGATACAGATTCTATCGTGTATATTTAAAAATGTGATAAACCTCACCTAATCCCTGTTTACTATGACAGACACGGTTATTTCATGAATGAAGTTCCTTCCCGCAGTGAAATAACAGAGTTTGTCAGTACTGGTCCAAAGAGTTATACATACAGACAGCTAGATGGACAGGTGGGGGATATCAAGAATTTCTGCAAAATTAAGGGCTTAACTTTAAATTACAGGAATAAAGGGTTGGGATTTGATAATCTGTTAGCCACGGTCAACAATCCTAATCTTGAAATGTTCCCTCAGTATCTTAAGACTATCATAAGGTATGAAGATCATAGACTTTTGAGTAAGGATACTGAGAAATGTTTCAGATTTACTTACAAAAACGTTATAATTTTTAATGACTATCATACTAAACCATATGGCTTTCAGGGTATCCCATGGATCTAATTTTATGATAGCCGGGTGGGTGGGGGTGGGAAAGTTGAGGGTGCTTTCATATCAGGGTAGGTCAGGGGTGTCGAGCATAACCCAGGGTATGGGGGTTTGAACGTGAGAAAATTCATAAAACGTGTGGGGTGGGGAAATGGTTGGGACTGGTTGAGCTGTCACTTTTTCGACTCGAGTAAAAATTATGTTATATTCATGCTTTGAACCAGTTTTAAAATATTATTTAACCTATTTAAGATATACCCTGCACACGTTCCCCATCTTTGAAAGTTAATATATCAAAACCCTACCTCTGTACAAATCCCTTCCCTATCTTTACACCCAACATGTTAGGTTTTTTTTTACAAATTTATTTAAATAATAGCTCAAAAATCAGTTTTGCGCAATACCTCAGTCACACCACTCTCTAACTTTACAGGTCACCGGATCCCAGTCAAAAAAATTTGTAAATTTTATATTTTAATTAAATTATTGTTTATATATGTTTCGTTTTTATATTTTTCGCTTATTCGTGTGTATATTTTTATCATCTGTATCTTTATCGTCTGTATACTTTATCGGTTGTATAGTTTCTGAAACTTTATTCTATTTTAAACTTTATTTTATTAAAAAAAAATGTGAAGCATGAAATGACTCGTATTGTTTTATTTGAAAAAATTTCCTGAAAGAAGCATTGCCTATAATCCTTCTAAACCCTGAGTCAACTTAGACTGGAATTTTTCCCCAAATATTGCGTGGCCATTCGGGGCACATTAAAAATGTAATTGATAGTTATTTCCCTAACACAATTGAAAATTGATTCACTGAATTTTGTGCGACTCTGACGATCGTTACATGCAGTCGGAGTTGTTTTAAAGCTTGACTTGTTAATTTTAATCTGTTGGAGATTAACTGATCAACTAAGTGATTGTCCTTACGCGATACATTGACCCTTATACGTTGTCATGGCTAAAAATCTGATGAGTTTCAGAAGTTTATTAGACTAACAGAGTCATCGTCCACAATTGTCCTTACTCTATAGCTCAACCATCTAGAATTAATCTCCCATGATTGAATGAGTTCCCAGAGTCAGGAAAAGATGAGTCCAGACATGTAGCTTGTCAATCATCCTTAATTACCCTGACATTAATGCTGGTCACGCTTGTCATTATGCTAATTACCCGTAAGCTCACCTCATTGGATGCCAAGAGGCCCATGATTTATTGAGAGGGGTGGGTGGGTGGGGGGTTGGCTTTGTGCTCGAAATTAATCTCGCATGATTGAATGAGTTCCCAGAGTCCGGAAAAGATGAGTCCAGACATGTAGCCTGTCAATCATCCTTAATTACCCTGTCATTAATGCTCGTCATGCTTGTCATTATGCTAATTACCCTTAAGCTTAACTCGTCAGATGCCAGGAGGCATGTGACTTAATGAGGGGAGGGGCCGTGGGCTCCATGCTCGAACGAGTTCGCAAAGTCAGTCAGTCAATCATCCTTAGTTACCTTCATTAACCATTGTCAATCATTACGCTAATTGCCCGTAAGCTCACCTCATTGGATGACAGAAGGCACATGATTTAATGAGGGCGAGGTGCTTATGGTCACCCTATACATCTAACATACAATCAGAATGGCGGAGGGCTGGGTCCGCCATTAACACCTTTTCAAAAGACGGTGAGATCAAAGGAAAAAAGGTGATAATGATGCAAATAAACGTGGTTGCTCTGACACAGCAACTAGTTAAAAGGTGTGAAAATCGGGCCCCAGCTCGCCCCTCCTCTACTGCACTCTGCACCGTTTTCCCAATTGGACGTAATACTGAAATCACCGAATGTCAATCTCCAGTAAACTGTACAGGTAAGCTGTTGAATATTTTGAAACTAATTTTACTGGGTGTTGGTAGGCATCAGTACCCAGTCAAATTAGTTTCAAATTATTCGACAGCATACTTATTTTTTAAATAGTAAAGATATACAATTCATACACTGACGGACTTTAAAAGTTTATGACGGACTTAGCTACGTCATTCATTACGCAGTAGATTGTGGCATCAACCTCCACCGAGCGTAATTGATTATGCCATCATATACGTGATCGACAGATTGGACTCCTCTATTAAGATTCCGTTACTGCAGTGTTGAAAGGGTTAATCGTGAAACAAATTAACTAAGTTAATTAATGATAGTACGTATACCCTCAAGCGTGTCTACGTAATGGATTCAATTATAGTATTCTCACAGGATTCCTTCTTCCATATTTTTGCCCGCGTCGCTAGATACAAGGTATATGTGAGCTCCATATGGAGTGCTTGTTGTCGTCATCGTCGTCATCGTCGTCGCCGCCGCCGCCGCCGCCGTCGTCGTCGTAGTCGTAGTAGTAGTAGTAGTAGTAGTAGTAGTAGTAGTAGTAGTCGTCGTCGTCGTCGTCGTCGTCGTCGTCGTCGTCGTCGTCGTCGTCGTTGTCGTTGCTGTTTGCTGTTGTTGTTGTTGTTCTTAACACATTTGAATCACTCTGTTTCTACTGGAGGGATCATCTCCAAATTTGGCGCGAAGTAGCCAGTGGGGGGGGGGGGTCCCAAGCAGATCTGCCAAGTGTGGGGTCTGAAACGGAACAATAACAATAACAACAACAACAACAACAACAACAGCAACAACAACAACAACAACAACAACAACAACGACAACGACGACGACGCCGATGACAACGACGACGACGGCGACGGCGACGACAACAACAAAGACAACTTTTAGCTACAGTTTTCAAAAGATACATTTTTACGCAATCTTTAATAACTCTGGCTCTCTTGGTGCAATCTTCTCTAACCTTGGGTGGAAGCTTGTTCATGTGGTCCCGAAGACGTATGCCAATTTTGTAGCTAAAGGCTAAAACGCAACAGCAACAGTTTTCAGTAGACATATTGAAGCGTTTTCCATAACACTAATGGAGTGACCTTTTCCGAACTTGGGTTGATGCGTGTCTGTGGGGTCCCAAAGATGTATGCCAATTTTACTGTCAAAAACTAAAGCGCAGCAGCAACAGCGTTCAGCAACGTAGTTGGCAAAATAGACTTTTGACCATACGGCAGCCCGACTGAAAAATATGTCACCGACGCTGGTATTGGACAAATTAGTCCTTGTTTGTTTTTTTAATCAAAGCAGCCTTTATTTTCCTTGATCTGGAACACAATTTTATAACGTTTATTTACTAGGTCTATGTATGCCTAAACTAGTAACCCATTAACCCTCGTATCAGCCAAAAACGGCTTCTGCAGTGGTCTTGAGAAATGTCAATTTGCAGATCAAGAGGAGACTATTTTTGACAATTTACCACTGGAATGACTGCCTCGATAACCGAGCCAGGCATTCCAGTGGTAAATTTTCTAAAATAGTCTTCTCTTGATCTGCCAATGAACATTTACTATGGGAAATTTTTAATTTTCTTGAACTAACTCGAGGTTTAAAAGGTTAATGTAGCGCATGCGACTAAGGATATCAAGATGCGTTTAATAATTGATTCGGGCATAGTGCGATGCGACGATTTCATTGTTCTTTCAAAAATCTAATTAAAATCTAGGGCTACATAGATTGCTGATGATTCTCCATCTAGCAATGCCGTGTATTCTGGCGCAAAGCATCGCACCACGTACTCCCCAATGAACATGGCAAATGATAACCTATTAGCCGGCTCCCTCATTGACTATAATTATGAAGCATCTAAAGTTCACCTAATCACCGAACTGGGCTGATTGTGCACCTCGAGTGCCAACCAAGAATATTAACACTTTCAATCCGAAAGGCCAACACCAAAATCATTCAATATATTCCGTTGGACATTTTCAAGCTGGTGTGACTGGGAGCTGTTGCTGCTTATGGCAGAAACAGGTTCCTGTCTGGTTTGTTTCAAAATATTCAAGTTTTCCTTTACGTTGAAACTGAGATCATGAGAACTCACGGTTTGAAGGGTTGGTATGAACATCTGAGTAGTGTTATGTAATCATGTATTTATTTATAGCGTATTGTATAATTAATTGCATATATTCGCCAGTGTCATAACAAATACACCTTTCCCACATTGACGTCATTACCCAGGGATTTCCCTAAATCAACGCTCAGAGCAAAACTGCTGGCTGGTACAGCCGCCAACCCGCACTTTTGCAATAAAATAGGCCGACACCGCAATCTAAACTGTTCCTATGATAAACTAAAATCATATATCATTGGAAAGCGCGTTCAATTGCCGAAACATTAATGCATTAATTGTTATATTTTTGTAATGTTTTCACTGAGTTATTTTACTAGTTATTTACGCCCGCAGGCTTCCCATAGCCAGCATAAAATAAACAGATCTTGAACTTGAACTACTGCTGCCGCTGCTGCTATTACTACTGCTGCTACTTCAGCTGCTCCTGCTGCTGCTGCTGCTATTACTACTGCTGCTGCTCCTGCTGCTCCTGCGACCGCTGCTGTTGCTGCTATTAATAATGCTGGTACTTCAGCTGCTCCTGCTGCTACTTCTACTACTACTACTACTACTACTACTACTACTACTACTACTGCTGCTGCTGCTGCTGCTGCTGCTGCTGCTGCTGCTGCTGCTGCTGCTGCTGCTGCTACTACTACTACTACTACTACTACTACTACTACTACTACTACTACTACTACTACTACTACTACTACTATGTTATATGGAAAATAGCCCCTCTGCTATAAATATTGTATGTAACAAGCATTCTGTAAGTATTGCTTTGCAATACATTTCCCATACATGGTGATATAAAAGCGTTAGAGATTGACAGTCAAAAACTCCATTAAAAATTGACAGAAGCAGCTGAAACTCGAACTTGATCTGTAACTTAACATCGTCGTGTCGTG